>JAUJEF010000583.1:0-40000 GCA_030444885.1 Citrus sp. QX-2021 | reverse complement strand
GCTATAGCGCACCCATTTTTGTGGCCTTTTTCCGCTGGACCAATTTGGCGCCCCGGCATTCGGGCAGTTATTTTTGGGTGCGGCTGTGCCCGGGGCCTATTTTTGGCACACGGAGGCCGCTCGCAAAGTCTTGCCCATTCCGAGTCCGGGGGACGAAGTTGGCCAGCCCCACCCCCCAAGGCTATAGCCCCCCCGTTTTTGTGGCCTTTTTCCGCTGGATGAACATGGCGCCCCGGCCTTCGGGCGGTTATTTTTGGGCGCGGCTGTGCCAGCGGCCTATTTTTGGCACCCGGAGGCCCCTCGAAAAGTCTCTCGCCATTCTGAGTCCAGCGGACTAAGTTGGCCAGCCCCACCCCCCAAGGCTATAGCCCACCCGTTTTTGTGGCCTTTTTCCGCTGGACGAACTTGGCGCCCCAGCCTTCGGGCGGTTATTTTTCGGCGCGGCTGTGGCTGGGGCCTATTTTTGGCTCACGGAGCCCGCTCGCAAAGTCTCGCGCCATTCCAAGTCCGGCGGACGAAGTTGGCCAGCCCCACCCCCCAAGGCTATAGCCCACCCGTTTTTGTGGCCTTTTTCCGCTGGACGAACTTGGCGCCCCGGCCTTCGGGCGGTTATTTTTTGGCGCGGCTGCGCCCGGGGCCTATTTTTGGCACACGGAGGCCGCTCGCAAAGTCTCGCGCCATTCTGAGTCCAGCGGACGAAGTCGGCCTGCCCCACCCCCCAAGGCTATAGCCCACCCGTTTCTGTTGCCTTTTTCCGCTGGACCAACTTGGTGCCCCGGCCTTCGGGCAGTTATTTTTCGGTGCGGCTGTGCCCGGGGCCTATTTTTGGTACACGGAGGCCGCTCGCAAAGTCTCGCGCCATTCCGAGTCCGGCGGACGAAGTTGGCCAGCCCCACCCCCCAAGGCTATAGCCCACCCGTTTTTGTGGCCTTTTTCCGCTGGACGAACTTGGCGCCTTGTCCTTCGAGCGATTATTTTTGGGCGCGGCTGTGCCCGGGACCTATTTTTGGTACACGGGGGCCGCTCGCAAAGTCTCGCGCCATTCCGAGTCCGGCGGAGGAAGTTGGCCAGCCCCACCCCCCAAGGCTATAGCCCACCCGTTTGTGGCCTTTTTCCGCTGGACGAACTTGGCGCCCCTGCATTTGGGCTGTTATTTTTGTGCACGACTGTGCCTGGGGCCTATTTTTGGCACACGGAGGCCGCTCGCAAAGTCTCGCGCCATTCCGAGTCTGGCGGATGAAGTTGGCCAGCCCCACCCCCCAAGGCTATAGCCCACCCGTTTTTGTGGCCTTTTTCCGCTGGACGAACTTGGCGCCCCGGCCTTCGGCCGGTTATTTTTGTGCGCGCCTGTGCCCGGGGCCTGTTTTTGGCACACGGAGGCCGCTCGCAAAGTCTCGCGCCATTCCGAGTCCGGCGGACGAAGTTGGCCAGCCCCACCCCCCAAGGCTATAGCCCACCCGTTTCTGTGGTCTTTTTCCGCTGGACGAACTTGGCGCCCCGGCCTTCGGGCGGTTATTTTTGGGCGCGTCTGGGCCCGGGGCCGGTTTTTGGCACCCGGAGGCCGCTCGCAAAGTCTCGCGCCATTCCGAGTCCGGCGGACGAAGTTGGTCAGCCCCACCCCCCAAGGCTATAGCCCACCCGTTTCTGTGGCCTTTTTCCGCTGGACGAACTTGGCGCCCCGGCCTTCGTGGCCTTTTTCCGCTGGACGAACTTGGCGCCTTGTCCTTCTAGCAGTTATTTTTGGGCGCGGCTGTGCCCGGGACCTATTTTTGGCACACGGGGGCCGCTCGCAAAGTCTCGCGCCATTCCGAGTCCGGCGGAGGAATTTGGCCAGCCCCACCCCCCAAGGCTATAGCCCACCCGTTTGTGGCCTTTTTCCGCTGGACGAACTTGGCGCCCCTGCATTTGGGCTGTTTTTTTTGGGCACGGCTATGCCCGAGGACTATTTTTGGCACACGGAGGCCACTCGCAAAGTCTAGCGCCATTCCGAGTCCGGCGGACGAAGTTGGCCAGCCCCACACCCCAAGGCTATAGCCCACCTGTTTCTGTGGGCTTTTTCCACTGGACGAACTTGGCGACCCAGCCGTCGGGCGGTTATTTTTGGCCGCGGCTGTGCCCGGGGCCTATTTTTGGTACACGGAGACCGCTCGTAAAGTCTCACGGCATTCCGAGTCCGGCGGATGAAGTTGGCCAGCCCCACCCCCCAACGCTATAGCCCACCTGTTTCTGTGGCCTTTTTCCGCTGGATTTAACTTGGCGCCCGGCTTTCGGCGGTTATTTTTGGGCGCGGCTGTGCCGGGGACTATTTTGGCACACGGAGGCCGCTCGCAAAGTCTTGCGCCATTCCGAGTCCGGCGGACGAAAGTCGGCCGCCCCCACTTCTGAGGCTATAGCCCACCTGTTTCTGTGGCCTTTTTCCGCTGGACGAACTTGGCGCCCCGGCTTTCGAGCGGTTATTTTTGGGCGCGGCTGTGCCCGGGGACTATTTTTGGCACACGGAGGCCGCTCGCAAAGTCTTGCGCCATTCCGAGTCCGGCGGACGAAGTCGGCCGGCCCCACCCCCCAAGGCTATAGCCCACCCGTTTCTGTGGCCTTTTTCCGCTGGACGAACTTGGCGTCCCGGCCTTCGAGCGGTTATTTTTGGGCGCGGCTGTGCCCGGGGCCTATTTTTGGCACACGGAGGCCGCTCGCAAAGTCTCGCGCCATTCCGAGTCCGGCGGACGAAGTTGGCCAGCCCCACCCCCCAAGGCTATAGCCCACCCGTTTTTGTGGCCTTTTTCCGCTGGACGAACTTGGCGCCCCATCCTTCGGCAGGGTATTTTTGGGCGCGGATGTGCCCACGGCCTATTTTTGGCACACGGAGGTGCCTCGCAAAGTCTCGCACCATTCCGAGTCCGGCGGACGAAGTTGGCCAGCCCGACCCCCCAAGGCTATAGCCCACCCGTTTTTGTGGCCTTTTTCCGCTGGACGAACTAGGCGCCCCGGCCTTCGGGCGGGTATTTTTGGGTGCGGCCGTTCCCGCGGCCTATTTTTGGCACACGGAGGCGCCTCGCAAATTCTCGCACCATTCCGAGTCTGGCGGATGAATTTGGCCAGCCCCACCCCCCAAGGCGATAGCCCACCCGTTTTTGTGGCCTTTTTCCGCAGGACGAACATGGCGCCCCGGCCTTCGGGCAGGTATTTTTGGGCGCGGCTGTGCCCGCCGCCTATTTTTGGCACACGGAGGCGCCTTACAAAGTCTCGCACCATTCCAAGTCCGGTGGACGAACTTGGCCAGCCCCACCCCCCAAGGCTATAGCCCACCCATTTTTATGGCCTTTTTCCGTTGGACGAACTTGGCGCCCCGGCCTTCGGGCGGTTATTTTTGGGCGCGGCTGTGCCCGCGGCCTATTTTTGGCACACAGAGGGGCCTCGCAAAGTCTCTCGCCATCCCGAGTCCGGCGGATGAAGTTGGCCAGCCCCACCCCCCAAGGCTATAGCCCACCCGTTTTTGTGGCCTTTTTCCGCTAGACGAACTTGGCGCCACGCCCTTCGAGCGGGTATTTTTGGGCGCGGCTGTGCCCGCGGTCTATTTTTGGTACACAGAGGGGCCTCGCAAAGTCTCGTGCCATTCCGAGTCTGTCGGACGAAGTCGGCCAGCCTCTCCCCCCAAGGCTATAGCCCACCTGTTTTTTGGCCATTTTTCCGCTGGTGGGTTTGGGCGCGCCGACCTTCGTGGGGTTATTTTTGGGCGCGGCTGTGCCCGCGGCCCATTTTTGGCATGCAGAGGCCGCCCGCAAAGTCACGCCCATTCCGAGTCCGGCGGACGAAGTTGGACAGCCCCACCCACCAAGGCTATAGCCCACCCGTTTTTGTGGCCTTTTTCTGCTGGACGAACTTGGCTCCCCGGCCTTCGGGCAGGTATTTTTGGGCGTGCCTGTGCCCGCGGCCTATTTTTGGTACACGGAGGCACCTCGTAAAGTCTCGCGCCATTCCGAGTCCGGCGGACGAACTTGCCCAGCCCCACCCCCCAAGGCTATAGCCCAACCATTTTTGTGGCCTTTTTCCGTTGGACGAACTTGGCGCCCCGGCCTTCGGGTGGTTATTTTTGGGCGCGGCTGTGCCCGCGGCCTATTTTTGGCACACAGAGGCCCCTCGAAAAGTCTCGCCCCATTCCGAGTCCGGCGGACGTTGTCGGTAAGCCCCACCCCCAAACGCTAGAGCCCACCCGTTTTTGTGGGCTTTTTCCGTTGGACGAACTTGGCACCCAGGCCTTCGGGGGGTTATTTTTGGGCGCGGCTGTGCCCGTGGCCTATTTTTGGCACACGGAGGCCCCTCGCAAAGTCTCGCGCCATTCCCAGTCCGGCGGACGTAGTTGGGCAGCCCCACCCCCCAAGGCTATAACCCACCCGTTTCTGTGGCCTTTTTCCGCTGGACGAACTTGGCGCCCCGGCCTTCGGGCGGTTATTTTTGGGCGCGGCTGTGCCCGTGGGTTATTTTTGGCACACGGAGTCCGCTCGCAAAGTCTCGCGCCATTCCGAGTCCGGCGGACGAAGTTGGCCAGCCCCACCCCCGAAGGCTATAGCCCACCCGTTTTTGTGGCCTTTTTCCGCTGGACGAACTTGGCGCCCCGGCCTTCGGGCGGTTATTTTTCGGTGCGGCTGTGCCGGGGGCCTATTTTTTGCAGACAAAGGCCGCTCGCAAAGTCTTACGACAGTCCGAGTCCGGCGGACGAAGTTGGCCAGCCCCACCCCCCAAGGCTATAGCCCACCCGGTTTGTGGCCTTTTTCCGCTGGACCAACTTGGCGCCCGCCCTTCGAGGGTTATTTTTGGGCTCGGCTGTGCCGGGGGCCTATTTTTTGCAGATTTAGGCCTCTCGCAAAGTCTTTCGCCATTCCGAGTCCGGCGGACGAAGTTTGCCAGCCCCACCCCCCAAGGCTATAGCCCACCCGTTTTTGTGGCCATTTTCCGCTGGACGAACTTGGCGCCCCGGCCTTCGGGTGGTTATTTTTGGGCGCGGCTGTGCCCGCGGCCTATTTTTTCATGTGGAGGCCCCTCGTAAAGTCTCGCGCCATTCCGAGTCCGGCGGACGAAGTTGGCCAGCCGCTCCCCCCACGGCTATAGCCCACCCGTTTTTGTAGCCTTTTTCTGCTGGACGAACTTGGCGCCCCGGCTTCGGGCGGTTATTTTTGGGCGCGGCTGTGCCCGCGGCCTATTTTTGGCACACAGAGGCCCCTCATAAAGTCTCGCGCCATTCCGAGTCCGGCGGACGTTGTCGGTTAGCCCCACCCCCCAACGCTAGAGCCCACCCGTTTTTGTGGCCTTTTTCCGCTGGACGAAGTTGGGGCCCCGGCCTTCGGGCCGTTATTTTTGGGCGCGGCTGTGCCCGGGGCCTATTTTTGGCACACGGAGGCCGCTCGCAATGTCTCGCGCCATTCCGAGTCCGGCGGACGAAGTTGGCCAGCCCCACCCCCCAAGGCTATAGCCCACCCGTTTTTGTGGCCTTTTTCCGCTGGACGAACTTGGCGCCCCGGCCTTCGGGCGGTTATTTTTGGGCGCGGCTGTGGCCGCGGCCTATTTTTGACGCACGGAGGCCCCTTGCAAAGTCTCGCGCCATTCCGAGTCCGCCAGACGACGTTGGCCAGCCCCACCCCCCAAGGCTATAGCCCACCCGTTTTTGTGGCCTTTTTCTGCTGGATGAACTCGGCGCCCCGGCCATCGGGCGGTTATTTTTGGGCGCGGCTGTGCCCGCGGCCTATTTTTGGTATACGAAGGCCCCTCGCAAAGTCTCGCACCATTCCGAGTCCGGCGGACGAAGTCGGTTAGCCCCACCCCCCAACGCTATAGCCCACTTGTTTTTGTGGCCTTTTTCCGCTGGACGAAGTTGGCGCCCCGGCCTTCGGGCGGTTATTTTTGGGCGCGGCTGTGCCCGTGGCCTATTTTTGGCACAAGGACGCCCCTCGTAATGTCTCGCGCCATTCCCAGTCCGGCGGACGTAGTTGGCCAGCCCCACTTTGAAGGCTATAGCCCACCCGTTCTGGCCTTTTTCTGCTGGACGAACTTGGCGCCCCGTCCTTCGGGTGGTTATTTTTGGACGCGGGTGTGCCCGGGGCCTATTTTTGGCACACGGAGGCCGCTCGCAAAGTCTCGCGCCATTCCGAGTCTGGCGGAAGAAGTGGGCCAGCCCCACCCCCCAAGGCTATAGCCCACCTGTTTTTGTGGCCTTTTTCCGTTGGACGAACTTGGCGCCCCGGCCTTCGGCGGTTATTGTTGGGTGCGGCTGTGCCCGGGCCTATTTTTGTCAGACAAGGCCGCTCACAAAGTCTCACGCCATTCTCCGAGTCCGTGGACGAAGTTGGCCAGCCCCACCCCAAAGGCTATAGCCCACCCGTTTTTGTGGCCTTTTTCCGTTGGACGAACTTGGCGCCCCGGCCTTCGGGGGGTTACTTTTGGGCGCGGCTGTGCCCGGGGCCTATTTTTGGCACACGGAGCCCGCTCGCAAAGTCTCGCGCCATTCCGAGTCCGGCGGACGAAGTTGGCCAGCCCCACCCCCCAAGGCTATAGCCCACCCGTTTTTGTGGCCTTTTTCCGCTGGACGAACTTGGCGCGTCGGCCTTCGGGCGGTTATTTTTGGGCGCGGCTATGCCCGCGGCCTATTTTTGGCACACGGAGGCCCCTCGAAAAGTCTCTCGCCATTCTGAGTCCGGCGGACGAAGTTGGCCAGCCCCACCCCCCAAGGCTATAGCCCACCCGTTTTTGTGGCCTTTTTCCGCTGGACGAACTTGGCGCCCCGGCCTTCGGGCAGTTATTTTTAGCGCTGCTGCGCCTGGGCCTATTTTTGCACACACGGAGACCGCTCGCAAAGTCTCGCCCCATTCCGAGTCCGGAGTACGAAGATGCCCAGCCCCACCCCCCAAGGCTATAGCCCACCCGTTTTTGTGGCCTTTTTCCGCTGGACGAACTTGGCGCCCCGGCCTTCGGGCGGTTATTTTTTGGCGCGGCTGCGCCCGGGGCCTATTTTTGGCACACGGAGGCCGCTCGCAAAGTCTCGCGCCATTCCGAGTCCGGCGGACGAAGTTGGCCAGCCCCACCCCCCAAGGCTATAGCCCACCCGTTTTTGTGGCCTTTTTCCGCTGGACGAACTTGGCGCGTCGGCCTTCGGGCGGTTATTTTTGGGCGCGGCTATGCCCGCGGCCTATTTTTGGCACACGGAGGCCCCTCGAAAAGTCTCTCGCCATTCTGAGTCCGGCGGACGAAGTTGGCCAGCCCCACCCCCCAAGGCTATAGCCCACCCGTTTTTGTGGCCTTTTTCCGCTGGACGAACTTGGCGCCCCGGCCTTCGGGCGGTTATTTTTTAGCACGGCTGTGCCCGGGGCCTATATTTGGAACACGGAGGCCGCTCGCAAAGTCTCGCGCCATTCCGAGTCCGGCGGACGAAGTTGGCCAGCCCCACCCCCAAGGCTATAGCCCACCCGTTTTTGTGGCCTTTTTCCGCTGGACGAACTTGGCGCCCCGGCCTTCGGGCGGATATTTTTCGGCGCGGCTGTGGCCTGAGCCTATTTTTGGCTCACGGTGCCCGCTCGCAAAGTCTCGCGCCATTCCGAGTCCGGCGGACGAAGTTGGGCAGCCCCACCCCCAAAGGCTATAGCCCACCCGTTTTTGTGGCCTTTTTCGCTGGACGAACTTGGAGCCCCGGCCTTCGGCCGGTTATTTTTGGGCGCGCCTGTGCCCGGGGCGTGTTTTTGGCACACGGAGGCCGCTAGCAAAGTCTCGCGCCATTCCGAGTCCGGCGGACGAAGTTGGCCAGCCCCACCCCCCAAGGCTATAGCCCACCCGTTTCTGTGGTCTTTTTCCGCTGGACGAACTTGGCGCCCCGGCCTTCGGGCGGTTATTTTTGGGCGCGTCTGGGCCCGGGGCCGGTTTTTGGCACCCGGAGGCCGCTCGCAAAGTCTCGCGCCATTCCGAGTCCGGCGGACGAAGTTGGTCAGCCCCACCCCCCAAGGCTATAGCCCACCCGTTTCTGTGGCCTTTTTCCGCTGGACGAACTTGGCGCCCCGGCCTTCGCGGCCTTTTTCCGCTGGACGAACTTGGCGCCTTGTCCTTCTAGCGGTTATTTTTGGGCGCGGCTGTGCCCGGGACCTATTTTTGGTACACTGGTGCCGCTCGCAAAGTCTCGCGCCATTCCGAGTCCGGCGGAGGAAGTTGGCCAGCCCCACCCCCCAAGGCTATAGCCCACCCGTTTGTGGCCTTTTTCCGCTGGACGAACTTGGCGCCCCTGCATTTGGGCTGTTATTTTTGGGCACGACTGTGCCCGGGGCCTATTTTTGGCACACGGAGGCCGCTCGCAAAGTCTCGCGCCATTCCGAGTCTAGGCGGATGAAGTTGGCCAGCCCCACCCCCAAGGCGATAGCCCACCCGTTTGTGGCCTTTTTCCGCTGGACGAACTTGGCGCCCCGGCCTTCGGGCAGTTATTTTTGGGCACGGCTGTGCCCGGGGCCTATTTTGGGAACATGGAGGCCGCTCACAAAGTCTCGCGCCATTCCGAGTCCGGCGGACGAAGTTGGCCAGTCCCACCCCCCAAGGCTATAGCCCACCTGTTTTTGTGTCCTTTTTCCGCAGGACGAACTTGGCGCCCCGGCCTTCGGGCGGTTATTTTTGGGCGCGGCTGTGCCCGGGACCTATTTTTGGTACACGGGGGCCGCTCGCAAAGTCTCGCGCCATTCCGAGTCCGGCGGAGGAAGTTGGCCAGCCCCACCCCCCAAGGCTATAGCCCACCCGTTTGTGGCCTTTTTCCGCTGGACGAACTTGGCGCCCCTGCATTTGGGCTGTTATTTTTGGGCACGACTGCGCCCGGGGCCTATTTTTTGCACACGGAGGCCGCTCGCAAAGTCTCGCGCCATTCCGAGTCTGGCGGATGAAGTTGGCCAGCCCCACCCCCCAAGGCTATAGCCCACCCGTTTTTGTGGCCTTTTTCCGCTGGACGAACTTGGCGCCCCGGCCTTCGGGCAGTTATTTTTGGGCACGGCTGTGCCCGGGGCCTATTTTGGGAACATGGAGGCCGCTCACAAAGTCTCGCGCCATTCCGAGTCCGGCGGACCAAGTTGGCCAGATCCCACCCCCAAGGCTATAGCCCACCGGTTTTGTGTCCTTTTCCGCAGGACGAAGACTTGGCGCCCGGCCTTGGGCGGTTATTTTTGGCGCGGCTGTGCCGGGGCCCTATTTTTGGCACACGGATGCTGCTAGCAAAGTCTCGCGCCATTCCGAGTCCGGCGGACGAAGTAGGCCAGACCCACCCCCCAAGTCTATAGCCCACCCGTTTTTGTGGCCTTTTTCCGCTGGACGAACTTGGCGCCCCTGCCTTCGAGCGGTTATTTTTGGGCGCGGCTGTGCCCGGGGCCTATGTTTGGTACACGGAGGCCGCTCGCAAAGTCTCGCGCCATTCTGAGTCCAGCGGACGTAGTGGGCCAGCCCCACCCCCCGAGGCGATAGCCCACCGTTTACTGTGGCCTTTTCCATTGGGACCAACTTGGCGCCCCGGCCTTCGGGCAGTTATTTTTCGGTGCGGCTGTGCCCGGGGCCTATGTTTGGTACACGGAGGCCGCTCGCAAAGTCTCGCGCCATTCTGAGTCCAGCGGACGAAGTAGGCCAGCCCCACCCCCCAAGGCTATAGCCCACCCGTTTCCAAATGGCGTTTTCAGCTGGACCAACTTGGAGCCCCGGCCTTCTGTCAGTTATTTTTCGGTGCGGCTGTGCCCGGGGCCTATTTTTGGTACACGGAGGCCGCTCGCAAAGTCTCGCGCCATTCCGAGTCCGGCGGACGAAGTTGGCCAGCCCCACCCCCCAAGGCTATAGCCCACCCGTTTTTGTGGCCTTTTTCCGCTGGACGAACTTGGCGCCCCGGCCTTCGGGCGGTTATTTTTAGCGCGGCTGCGCCTGGGCCTATTTTTGGCACACGGAGGCCGCTCGCAAAGTCTCGCGCCATTCCGAGTCCGAGGCGGACGAAGTTGGCCAGCCCCACCCCCAAGGCTATAACCCAGCCCGTTTTTGTGGCCTTTTTTCCGCTGGGCGAACTTGGCGGCCCGGCCTTGGGGCGGTTATTTTTCGCGCGGCTGTGGCCGGGCCTATTTTTGGCTCACGGAGCCCGCTCGCAAAGTCTCGCGCCATTCCGAGTCCGGCGGACGAAGTTGGCCAGCCCCACCCCCCAAGGCTATAGCCCACCCGTTTTTGTGGCCTTTTTCCGCAGGACGAACTTGGCGCCCCGGCCTTCGGGCGGTTATTTTTTAGCGCGGCTGTGCCCGGGGCCTATTTTTGGCACACGGAGGTGCCTCGCAAAGTGTCGCGCCATTCCGAGTCCGGCGGACGAAGTTGGCCAGACCCACCCCCCAAGGCTATAGCCCACCCGTTTTTGTGGCCTTTTACCGCTGGACGAACTTGGCGCCCCGGCCTTCGGTTGGATATTTTTATGCACGGCTATGCCGATGGCCTATTTTTGGCACACGGAGGCCCCTCGCAAAGTCTCGCGCCATTCCGAGTCCGGCGGACGAAGTTGGCCAGCCCCACCCCCCAAGGCTATAGCCCACCCGTTTTGGTGGCATTTTCCGCTGGACGATCTTGGCGCCCGGCCTTCGGGCGGTTATTTTTAGCACGGCTGTGTCCGGGGCCTATATTTGGAACACGGATGCCGCTCGCAAAGTCTCGCGCCATTCCGAGTCCGGCGGACGAGTTGGCCAGCCCACCCCAAGGCTATAGCACACCCATTTTTGTGGCCTTTTTCGCTGGACGAACTTGGCGCCCGGCCTTCGGGCGGTTATTTTTCGGCGCGGCTGTGGCCGGGCCTATTTTTGCTCACGGAGCCCGCTCGCAAAGTCTCGCGCCATTCCGAGTCCGGCGGACGAAGTTGGCCACCCCCACCCCCCAAGGCTATAGCCCACCCGCTCTTGCGGCATTCTTGCACTGGACGAACTTGGCGCCCCGGCCTTCGGGCGGTTATTTTTTGCCGGGGCTGGGCCCGGGCCTAATTTTGGCACACGCAGGCCGCTCGCAAAGTCTCGAGCCATTCCGAGTCCGGCGGACGTATTTGGACAGCCCAACCCCCCCACGCTATAGCCCACCTGTTTCTGTGGCCTTTTTCCGCTGGACGAACTTGGCGCGTCGGCCTTGGGCGGTTATTTTGGGCGCGGCTATGCCCGCGCCTATTTTTGGCACACGGAGGCCCCTCGAAAAGTCTCTCGCCATTCTGAGTCCGAGGCGGACGAGAAGTTGGCCAGCCCCACCCCCAAGGCTATAGCCCACCCGTTTTGTGGCCTTTTTCCGCTGGGCGAACTTGGCGCCCGGCCTTCGGGCGGTTATTTTTAGCACGGCTGTGCCGGGCCTATATTTGGAACACGGAGGCCGCTCGCAAAGTCTCGCGCCATTCCGAGTCCGGCGGACGAAGTTGGCCAGCCCCACCCCCAAGGCTATAGCACTCCCATGTTTGTGGCCTTTTTCCGCTGGACGAACTTGGCGCCCCCGCCTTCGGGCGGTTATTTTTCGGCGCGGCTGTGGCCGGGGCCTATTTTTGGCTCACGGAGCCCGCTCGCAAAGTCTCGCGCCATTCCGAGTCCGGCGGACGAAGTTGGCCAGCCCCACCCCCCAAGGCTATAGCCCACCCGTTTTGTGGCATTTTTCCGCTGGACGAACTTGGCGCCCGGCCTTCGGGCGGTTATTTTTAAGCGGCTGCTGCGCCGGGGCCTATTTTTGGCACACGGAGGCCGCTCGCAAAGTCTCGCGCCATTCCGAGTCCGGCGGACGAAGTTGGCCAGCCCCACCCCCCAAGGCTATAGCCCACCCGTTTTTGTGGCCTTTTTCCGCTGGACGAACTTGGCGCGCCGGCCTTCGGGCGGTTATTTTTGGGCGCGGCTATGCCCGCGGCCTATTTTTGGCACACGGAGGCCCCTCGAAAAGTCTCTCGCCATTCTGAGTCCGGCGGACGAAGTTGGCCAGCCCCACCCCCCAAGGCTATAGCCCACCCGTTTTTGTGGCCTTTTTCCGCTGGACGAACTTGGCGCCCCGGCCTTCGGGCGGTTATTTTTTAGCACGGCTGTGCCCGGGGCCTATATTTGGAACACGGAGGCCGCTCGCAAAGTCTCGCGCCATTCCGAGTCCGGCGGACGAAGTTGGCCAGCCCCACCCCCAAGGCTATAGCACACCCATTTTTGTGGCCTTTTTCCGCTGGACGAACTTGGCGCCCCGGCCTTCGGGCGGTTATTTTTCGGCGCGGCTGTGGCCGGGGCCTATTTTTGGCTCACGGAGCCCGCTCGCAAAGTCTCGCGCCATTCCGAGTCCGGCGGACGAAGTTGGCCAGCCCCACCCCCCAAGGCTATAGCCCACCCGTTTTTGTGGCCTTTTTCCGCTGGACGAACTTGGCGCCCCGGCCTTCGGGCGGTTATTTTTTCGCACGGCTGTGTCCGGGGCCTATATTTGGAACACGGAGGCCGCTCGCAAAGTCTCGCGCCATTCCGAGTCCGGCGGACGAAGTTGGCCAGCCCCACCCCCAAGGCTATAGCACACCCATTTTTGTGGCCTTTTTCCGCTGGACGAACTTGGCGCCCCGGCCTTCGGGCGGTTATTTTTCGGCGCGGCTGTGGCCGGGGCCTATTTTTGGCTCACGGAGCCCGCTCGCAAAGTCTCGCGCCATTCCGAGTCCGGCGGACGAAGTTGGCCAGCCCCACCCCCCAAGGCTATAGCCCACCCGTTTTTGTGGCCTTTTTCCGCTGGACGAACTTGGCGCCCCGGCCTTCGGGCGGTTATTTTTAAGCGGCTGCGCCGGGGCCTATTTTTGGCACACGGAGGCCGCTCGCAAAGTCTCGCGCCATTCCGAGGTCCGCGGACGAAGTTGGCCAGCCCCACCCCCAAGGCTATAGCCCACCGTTTTGTGGCCTTTTTCCGCTGGACGAACTTGGCGCCCCGGCCTTCGGGCGGTTATTTTTTAGCACGGCTGTGCCCGGGGCCTATATTTGGAACACGGAGGCCGCTCGCAAAGTCTCGCGCCATTCCGAGTCCGGCGGACGAAGTTGGCCAGCCCCACCCCCAAGGCTATAGCCCACCCGTTTTTGTGGCCTTTTTCCGCTGGACGAACTTGGCGCCCCGGCCTTCGGGCGGATATTTTTCGGCGCGGCTGTGGCTTGAGCCTATTTTTGGCTCACGGAGCCCGCTCGCAAAGTCTCGCGCCATTCCGAGTCCGGCGGACGAAGTTGGGCAGCCCCACCCCCAAAGGCTATAGCCCACCCGTTTTTGTGGCCTTTTTCCGCTGGACGAACTTGGAGCCCCGGCCTTCGGCCGGTTATTTTTGGGCGCGCCTGTGCCCGGGGCGTGTTTTTGGCACACGGAGGCCGCTTGCAAAGTCTCGCGCCATTCCGAGTCCGGCGGACGAAGTTGGCCAGCCCCACCCCCCAAGGCTATAGCCCACCCGTTTCTGTGGTCTTTTTCCGCTGGACGAACTTGGCGCCTCGGCCTTCGGGCGGTTATTTTTGGGCGCGTCTGGGCCCGGGGCCTGTTTTTGGCACACGGAGGCCGCTCGCAAAGTCTCGCGCCATTCCGAGTCCGGCGGACGAAGTTGGTCAGCCCCACCCCCCAAGGCTATAGCCCACCCGTTTCTGTGGCCTTTTTCCGCTGGACGAACTTGGCGCCCCGGCCTTCGTGGCCTTTTTCCGCTGGACGAACTTGGCGCCTTGTCCTTCGAGCGGTTATTTTTGGGCGCGGCTGTGCCCGGGACCTATTTTTGGTACACGGGGGCCGCTCGCAAAGTCTCGCGCCATTCCGAGTCCGGCGGAGGAAGTTGGCCAGCCCCACCCCCCAAGGCTATAGCCCACCCGTTTGTGGCCTTTTTCCGCTGGACGAACTTGGCGCCCCTGCATTTGGGCTGTTATTTTTGGGCACGACTGTGCCCGGGGCCTATTTTTGGCACACGGAGGCCGCTCGCAAAGTCTCGCGCCATTCCGAGTCTGGCGGATGAAGTTGGCCAGCCCCACCCCCCAAGGCTATAGCCCACCCGTTTTTGTGGCCTTTTTCCGCTGGACGAACTTGGCGCCCCGGCCTTCGGGCAGTTATTTTTGGGCACGGCTGTGCCCGGGGCCTATTTTGGGAACATGGAGGCCGCTCACAAAGTCTCGCGCCATTCCGAGTCCGGCGGACGAAGTTGGCCAGTCCCACCCCCCAAGGCTATAGCCCACCTGTTTTTGTGTCCTTTTTCCGCAGGACGAACTTGGCGCCCCGGCCTTCGGGCGGTTATTTTTGGGCGCGGCTGTGCCCGGGGCCTATTTTTGGCACACGGATGCTGCTAGCAAAGTCTCGCGCCATTCCGAGTCCGGCGGACGAAGTAGGCCAGACCCACCCCCCAAGTCTATAGCCCACCCGTTTTTGTGGCCTTTTTCCGCTGGACGAACTTGGCGCCCCTGCCTTCGAGCGGTTATTTTTGGACGCGGCTGTGCCCGGGGCCTATGTTTGGTACACAGAGGCCGCTCGCAAAGTCTCGCGCCATTCTGAGTCCAGCGGACGAAGTCGGCCAGCCCCACCCCCCAAGGCTATAGCCCACCCGTTTCTGGGGCCTTTTTCCGCTGGACCAACTTGGCGCCCCGGCCTTCGGGCAGTTATTTTTCGGTGCGGCTGTGCCCAGGGCCTATGTTTGGTACACGGAGGCCGCTCGCAAAGTCTCGCGCCATTCTGAGTCCAGCGGACGAAGTCGGCCAGCCCCACCCCCCAAGGCTATAGCCCACCCGTTTCTGTGGCCTTTTTCCGCTGGACCAACTTGGTGCCCCGGCCTTCGGGCAGTTATTTTTCGGTGCGGCTGTGCCCGGGGCCTATTTTTGGTACACGGAGGCCGCTCGCAAAGTCTCGCGCCATTCCGAGTCCGGCGGACGAAGTTGGCCAGCCCCACCCCCCAAGGCTATAGCCCACCCGTTTCTGTGGTCTTTTTCCGCTGGACGAACTTGGCGCCCCGGCCTTCGGGCGGTTATTTTTGGGCGCGTCTGGGCCCGGGGCCGGTTTTTGGCACCCGGAGGCCGCTCGCAAAGTCTCTCGCCATTCCGAGTCCGGCGGACGAAGTTGGTCAGCCCCACCCCCCAAGGCTATAGCCCACCCGTTTCTGTGGCCTTTTTCCGCTGGACGAACTTGGCGCCCCGGTCTTCGTGGCCTTTTTCCGCTGGACGAACTTGGCGCCTTGTCCTTCTAGCGGTTATTTTTGGGCGCGGCTGTGCCCGGGACCTATTTTTGGCACACGGGGCCGCTCGCAAAGTCTCGCGCCATTCCGAGTCCGAGGCGGAGGAATTTGGCCAGCCCCACCCCCAAGGCTATAGCCCACCCGTTTGTGGCCTTTTTCCGCTGGATTTAACTTGGCGCCCCTGCATTTGGGCTGTTATTTTTGGCACGGCTGTGCCCGAGGACTATTTTGGCACACGGAGGCCACTCGCAAAGGCTCGCGCCATTCCGAGTCCGGCGGACGAAGTTGGCCAGCCCAGCACCCCAAGGCTATAGCCCACTGTTTTACGTGGCCTTTTTCCTCTGGACGAACTTGGCGACCCAGCCGTCGGGCGGTTATTTTTGGGCGCGGCTGTGCCCGGGGCCTATTTTTGGTACACGGAGACCGCTCGTAAAGTCTCACGGCATTCCGAGTCCGGCGGATGAAGTTGGCCAGCCCCACCCCCCAAGGCAATAGCCCACCCGTTTTTGCGGCCTTTTTCCGCTGGACGAACTTGGCGCCGCGGCCTTTGGGCGGGTATTTTTGGGGGCGGCTGTGCCGGGGCCTATTTTGGCACACGGAGGCCGCTCGCAAAGTCTCGCGCCATTCCGAGTCCGGGCGGACGAAGTCGGCCGCCCCACCCCCAGGCTATAGCCCACCCGTTTACGTGGCCTTTTCCGCTGGACGAACTTGGCGCCCCGGCCTTCGAGCGGTTATTTTTGGGCGCGGCTGTGCCCGGGGCCTATTTTTGGCACACGGAGGCCGCTCGCAAAGTCTCGCGCCATTCCGAGTCCGGCGGACGAAGTTGGTCAGCCCCACCCCCCAAGGCTATAGCGCACCCATTTTTGTGGCCTTTTTCCGCTGGACGAACTTGGCGCCCCGGCCTTCGGGCAGTTATTTTTGGGTGCGGCTGTGCCCGGGGCCTATTTTTGGTACACGGAGGCCGCTCGCAAAGTCTCGCGCCATTCCGAGTCCGGCGGACGAAGTTGGCCAGCCCCACCCCCCAAGGCTATAGCGCACCCATTTTTGTGGCCTTTTTCCGCTGGACCAACTTGGCGCCCCGGCCTTCGGGCAGTTATTTTTGGGTGCGGCTGTGCCCGGGGCCTATTTTTGGCACACGGAGGCCGCTCGCAAAGTCTCGCGCCATTCCGAGTCCGGCGGACGAAGTTGGCCAGCCCCACCCCCCAAGGCTATAGCCCACCCGTTTTTGTGGCCTTTTTCCGCTGGACGAACTTGGCGCCCCGGCCTTCGGGCGGTTATTTTTGGGCGCGGCTATGCCCGCGGCCTATTTTTGGCACACGGAGGCCCCTCGAAAAGTCTCTCGCCATTCTGAGTCCGGCGGACGAAGTTGGCCAGCCCCACCCCCCAAGGCTATAGCCCACCCGTGTTTGTGGCCTTTTTCCGCTGGACGAACTTGGCGCCGCGGACTTCGGGCGGGTATTTATGGGCGCGGCTCTGTCCGCGGCCTATTTTTGGTACACGGAGGCGCCTCGCAAAGTCTTGCGCCATTCCGAGTCCGGCGGACGAAGTTGGCCAGCCCCACCCCCCAAGGCTATAGCCTACCCGTTTTTGTGGCCTTTTTCCGCTGTACGAACTTGGCGCCGCGCTCTTCGGGCGGGTATGTTTGGGCGCGGCTTTGCCCGCGGCCTACTTTTGGCACACGGAGGCGCCTCGCAAAGTCTCCCGCCATTCCGAGTCCGGCGGACGAAGCTGGCCAGCCCCACCCCCCAAGGCTATAGCCCACCCGTTTTTGGGGCCTTTTTCCGCTGGACGAACTTGGCGCCGCGGCCTTCGGTCCAATATTTTTTTGCGCGGCTGTGCCCACGGCCTATTTTTGGCACACGGAGACGCCTCGCAAAGTCTCGGGTCATTCCGAGTCTGGCGGACGAAATTGGCCAGCCCCACCCCCCAAGGTTATAGCCCTCCCGTTTTTGTGGCCTTTTTCCGCTGGACGAACTTGGCGCCGCGGCCTTCTGGCTGGTATTTTTGGGCGCGGCTGTGCCCGCGGCCTATTTTTGGCACACGGAGGCACCTCGCAAAAAACTCGCGCCATTCCGAGTCCGGCGGACGAAGTCGGCCAGCCCCACCCCCCAAGGCTATAGCCCACCTGTTTCTGTGGCCTTTTTCCGCTGGACGAACTTTGCGCCCCGGCGTTCGAGAGGTTATTTTTGGGCGCGGCCGTGCCCGGGGCCTTGTTTTGTCACACGGAGGCCGTTCGCAAAGTCTCGCGCCATTCTGAGTCCGGCGGACGAAGTTGGCCAGCCCCAACCCCCAACGCTATAGCCCACCTGTTTCTGTGGCCTTTTTCCGCTGGACGAACTTGGCGCCCCGGCCTTCGAGAGGTTATTTTTGGGCGCGGCTGTGCCCAGGGCCTATTTTTGGCACACGGAGGCCGCTCGCAAAGTCTCGCGCCATTCCGAGTCCGGCGGACGAAGTCGGCCGGCCCCATCCCCCAAGGCTATAGCCCACCCGTTTTTGTGGCCTTTTTCCGCTGGACGAACTTGGCGCCGCGGCCTTTGGGCGGGTATTTTTGGGCGCGGCTGTGCCCGCGGCCTATTTTTGGCACACGGAGGTGCCTCGCAAAGTCTCGCGCCATTCCGAGTCCGGCGGACGAAGTTGGCCAGCCCCACCCCCCAAGGCTATAGCCCACACTTTTCTGTGGCCTTTTTCCGCTGGACGAACTTGGCGCCCCGGCCTTCGAGCCGTTATTTTTGGTCGCGGCTGTGCCCGGAGCCTATTTTCGGCACACGGAGGCCGCTCGCAAAGTCTCGCACCATTCCGAGTCCGGCGGACGAAGTTGGCCAGCCCCAACCCCCAACGCTATAGCCCACCTGTTTCTGTGGCCTTTTTCCGCTGGACGAACTTGGCGCCCCGGCCTTCGAGCGGTTATTTTTGAGCGCGGCTGTGCCCGGAGCCTATTTTCGGCACACGGAGGCCGCTCGCAAAGTCTCGCGCCATTCCGAGTCCGGCGGACGAAGTTGGCCAGCCCCAACCCCCAACGCTCTAGCCCACCCGTTTCTGTGGTCTTTTTCCGCCGGACGAACTTGGCGCCCCGGCCTTCGGGCGGTTATTTTTGGGCGCGGCTGTGCCCGGGGCCTATTTTTGGCACACGGAGGCCACTCGCAAAGTCTCGCGCCATTCCGAGTCCGGCGGACGAAGTGGGCCAGCCCCACCCCCCAAGGCTATAGCCCACCCGTTTCTGTGGCCTTTTTCCACTGGACGAACTTGGCGCCCCAGCCGTCGGGCGGTTATTTTTGGGCGCGGCTGTGTCCGGAGCCTATTTTCGGCACACGGAGGCCGCTCGCAAAGTCTCGCGCCATTCCGAGTCCGGCGGACGAAGTTGGCCAGCCCCAACCCCCAACGCTATAACCCACCTGTTTCTGTGGCCTTTTTCCGCTGGACGAACTTGGCGCCCCGGCCTTCGAGCGGTTATTTTTGGGTGCGGCTGTGCCCGGGGCCTAGTGTTGGCACACGGAGGCCGCTCGCAAAGTCTTGCGCCATTCCGAGTCCAGCGGACGAAGTTGTGTCCCCTACCCCCAAGGCTATAGCCCACTTTTTCGTGGCCTTTTTCCTCTGGACGAACTTGGCGCCCCAGCCGTCGGGCGGTTATTTTTGGGCGCGGCTGTGCCCGGAGCCTATTTTCGGCACACGGAGGCCGCTCGCAAAGTCTCGCGCCATTCCGAGTCTGGCGGACGAAGTTGGCCAGCCCCAACCCCCAACGCTCTAGCCCACCCGTTTCTGTGGTCTTTTTCCGCCGGACGAACTTGGAGCCCCGGCCTTCGGGCGGTTATTTTTGGGCGCGGCTGTGCCCGGGGCCTATTTTTCGCACACGGAGGCCACTCGCAAAGTCTCGCGCCATTCCGAGTCCGGCGGACGAAGTGGGCCAGCCCCACCCCCCAAGGCTATAGCCCACCCGTTTCTGTGGCCTTTTTCCACTGGACGAACTTGGCGCCCCAGCCGTCGGGCGGTTATTTTTGGCCGCGGCTGTGTCCGGAGCCTATTTTCGGCACACGGAGGCCGCTCGCAAAGTCTCGCGCCATTCCGAGTCCGGCGGACGAAGTTGGCCAGCCCCACACCCCAACGCTATAGCCCACATTTACGTGGCCTTTTTCCGCTGGACGAACTTGGCGCCCGGCCTTCGAGCGGTTATTTTTGGGCGCGGCTGTGCCCGGGGCCTATTTTTGGCACACGGAGGCCGCTCGCAAAGTCTCGCGCCATTCCGAGTCCGGCGGACGAAGTTGGCCAGCCCCACTCCCCAAGGCTATAGCCCACCCGTTTCTGTTGTCTTTTTCCGCTGGACGAACTTGGTGCCCCGGCCTTCGAGCCGTTATTTTTGGTCGCGGCTGTGCCCGGGGCCTAGTGTTGGCACACGGAGGCCGCTCGCAAAGTCTCGCGCCATTCCGAGTCCGGCGGACGAAGTTGGCCAGCCCCAACCCCCAACGCTATAGCCCACCTGTTTCTGTGGCCTTTTTCCGCTGGACGAACTTGGTGCCCCGGCCTTCGAGCGGTTATTTTTGGGCGCGGCTGTGCCCGGAGCCTATATTCGGCACACGGAGGCCACTCGCAAAGTCTCGCGCCATTCCGAGTCCGGCGGACGAAGTTGGCCAGCCCCAACCCCCAACGCTCTAGCCCACCCGTTTCTGTGGTCTTTTTCCGCCGGACGAACTTGGCGCCCCGGCATTCGGGTGGTTATTTTTTAGCACGGCTGTGCCCGGGGCCTATTTTTGGAACACGGAGGCCGCTCGCAAAGTCTCGCGCCATTCTGAGTCCGGCGGACGAAGTTGGCCAGCCCCACCCCCAAGGCTATAGCCCACCCGTTTTTGTGGCCTTTTTCCGCTGGACGAACATGGCGCCCCGGCCTTTGGGCGGTTATTTTTGGGCACGGCTGTGGGCGGGGCCTATTTATGGCTCACGGAGCCCGCTCGCAAAGTCTCGCGCCATTCCGAGTCCGGCGGACGAAGTTGGCCAGCCCCACCCCCCAAGGCTATAGCGCACCCATTTTTGTGGACTTTTTCCGCTGGACGAACTTGGCGCCCCGGCATTCGGGCGGTTATTTTTTAGCACGGCTGTGCCCGGGGCCTATTTTTGGAACACGGAGGCCGCTCGCAAAGTCTCGCGCCATTCTGAGTCCGGCGGACGAAGTTGGCCAGCCCCACCCCCAAGGCTATAGCCCACCCGTTTTTGTGGCCTTTTTCCGCTGGACGAACTTGGCGCCCCGGCCTTCGGGCGGTTATTTTTCGGCGCGGCTGTGTCTGCGGCCTATTTTTGGCACACGGAGGCCCCTCGAAAAGTCTCTCGCCATTCCGAGTCCGGCGGACGAAGTAGGCCAGACCCACCCCCCAAGGCTATAGCCTACCCGTTTTTGTGGCCTTTTTCCGCTGGACGAACTTGGCGCCCCGGCCTTCGGTGCTTATTTTTGGGCGCGGCTGTGCCTGGGCCAATTTTGGCACACGGAGGCCGCTCGCAAAGTCTAGTACCATTCCGAGTCCAGCGGACGAAGTTGGTCAGCCCCCCCCCCCAAGGCTATAGCCCACCCGTTTCTGTGGGCTTTTTCCTCTGGACGAACTTGGCGCCCCGGCCATCGCGGACTTTTTCCGCTGGCCGAAATTGGCGCCTTGTCCTTGAGCCGGTTATTTTTGGGCGCGGCTGTGCCGGGACCTATTTTTAGCACACGGGGCCGCTCGCAAAGTCTCGCGCCATTCCGAGTCCGGCGGAGGAAGTTGGCCAGCCCCACCCCCCAAGGCTATAGCCCATCCGTTTGTGGCCTTTTTCCGCTGGACGAACTTGGCGCCCCTGCATTTGGGCTGTTATTTTTGGGCGCGGCTGTGCCCGAGGACTATTTTTGGAACACGGAGGCCACTCGCAAAGTCTAGCGCCATTCAAGGTCCGGCGGACGAAGTTGGCCAGCCCCACACCCCAAGGCTATAGCCCACCTGTTTCTGTGGCCTTTTTCCACTGGACGAACTTGGCGCCCCAGCCGTCGGGCGGTTATTTTTGGGCGCGGCTATGCCCGGGGCCTATTTTTGGCACACGGAGGCCGCTCGCAAAGTCTCGCGCCATTCCGAATCCGGCGGACGAAGTGGGCCAGCCCCAACCCCCAACGCTATAGCCCACCTGTTTCTGTGGCCTTTTTCCGCTGGACGAACTTGGCGCCCCGGCCTTCGAGCGATTATTTTTGGGCGCGGCTGTGCCCGGGGCCTATTTTTGGCACACGGAGGCCATTCCGAGTCGGGCGGACGAAGTTGGCCAGCCCCACCCCCCAAGGCTATAGCCCACACTTTTCTGTGGCCTTTTTCCGCTGGACGAACTTGGCGCCCCGGCCTTCGAGCCGTTATTTTTTGTCGCGGCTGTGTCCGGGGCCTAGTGTTGGCACACGGAGGCCGCTCGCAAAGTCTTGCGCCATTCCGAGTCCAGCGGACGAAGTTGGCCAGCCCCACCCCCCAAGGCTATAGCCCACCCGTTTGTGGCCTTTTTCCGCTGGACGAACTTGGCGCCCCTGCTTTTGGGCTGTTATTTTTGGGCGCAGCTGTACCCGGGGACTATTTTTGGCACACGGAGGCCGCTCACAAAGTCTAGTGACATTCCGAGTCCGGCGGACGAAGTGGGCCAGCCCCACCCCCCAAGGCTATAGCCCACCCGTTTCTGTGGCCTTTTTCCACTGGACGAACTTGGCGCCCCAGCCGTCGGGCGGTTATTTTTGGGCGCGGCTGTGTCCGGAGCCTATTTTCGGCACACGGAGGCCGCTCGCAAAGTCTCGCGCCATTCCGAGTCCGGCGGACGAAGTTGGCCAGCCCCAACCCCCAACGCTATAGCCCACCTGTTTCTGTGGCCTTTTTCCGCTGGACGAACTTGGCGCCCCGGCCTTCGAGCGGTTATTTTTGGGCGCGGCTGTGCCCGGGGCCTATTTTTGGCACACGGAGGCCGCTCGCAAAGTCTCGCGCCATTCCGAGTCCGGCGGACGAAGTTGGCCAGCCCCACTCCCCAAGGCTATAGCCCACCCGTTTCTGTTGTCTTTTTCCGCTGGACGAACTTGGTGCCCCGGCCTTCGAGCCGTTATTTTTGGTCGCGGCTGTGCCCGGGGCCTAGTGTTGGCACACGGAGGCCGCTCGCAAAGTCTCGCGCCATTCCGAGTCCGGCGGACGAAGTTGGCCAGCCCTAACCCCAACGCTTATAGCCCACCATTTACGTGGCCTTTTTCCGCTGGACGAACTTGGTGCCCCGCCTTTCGAGCGTTATTTTTGGGCGCGGCTGTGCCCGGGCCTATATTCGGCACACGGAGGCCACTCGCAAAGTCTCGCGCCATTCCGAGTCCGGCGGACGAAGTTGGCCAGCCCCAACCCCCAACGCTCTAGCCCACCCGTTTCTGTGGTCTTTTTCCGCCGGACGAACTTGGCGCCCCGGCATTCGGGTGGTTATTTTTTAGCACGGCTGTGCCCGGGGCCTATTTTTGGAACACGGAGGCCGCTCGCAAAGTCTCGCGCCATTCTGAGTCCGGCGGACGAAGTTGGCCAGCCCCACCCCCCAAGGCTATAGCCCACCCGTTTTTGTGGCCTTTTTCCGCTGGACGAACATGGCGCCCCGGCCTTTGGGCGGTTATTTTTGGGCACGGCTGTGGGCGGGGCCTATTTATGGCTCACGGAGCCCGCTCGCAAAGTCTCGCGCCATTCCGAGTCCGGCGGACGAAGTTGGCCAGCCCCACCCCCCAAGGCTATAGCGCACCCATTTTTGTGGACTTTTTCCGCTGGACGAACTTGGCGCCCCGGCATTCGGGCGGTTATTTTTTAGCACGGCTGTGCCCGGGGCCTATTTTTGGAACACGGAGGCCGCTCGCAAAGTCTCGCGCCATTCTGAGTCCGGCGGACGAAGTTGGCCAGCCCCACCCCCAAGGCTATAGCCCACCCGTTTTTGTGGCCTTTTTCCGCTGGACGAACTTGGCGCCCCGGCCTTCGGGCGGTTATTTTTCGGCGCGGCTGTGTCTGCGGCCTATTTTTGGCACACGGAGGCCCCTCGAAAAGTCTCTCGCCATTCCGAGTCCGGCGGACGAAGTAGGCCAGACCCACCCCCCAAGGCTATAGCCTACCCGTTTTTGTGGCCTTTTTCCGCTGGACGAACTTGGCGCCCCGGCCTTCGGGTGCTTATTTTTGGGCGCGGCTGTGCCCGGGGCCTATTTTTGGCACACGGAGGCCGCTCGCAAAGTCTAGTACCATTCCGAGTCCAGCGGACGAAGTTGGCCAGCCCCACCCCCCAAGGCTATAGCCCACCCGTTTCTGTGGCCTTTTTCCACTGGACGAACTTGGCGCCCCGGCCTTCGTGGCCTTTTTCCGCTGGACGAACTTGGCGCCTTGTCCTTCGAGCGGTTATTTTTGGGCGCGGCTGTGCCCGGGACCTATTTTTGGCACACGGGGGCCGCTCGCAAAGTCTCGCGCCATTCCGAGTCCGGCGGAGGAAGTTGGCCAGCCCCACCCCCCAAGGCTATAGCCCATCCGTTTGTGGCCTTTTTCCGCTGGACGAACTTGGCGCCCCTGCATTTGGGCTGTTATTTTTGGGCGCGGCTGTGCCCGAGGACTATTTTTGGAACACGGAGGCCACTCGCAAAGTCTAGCGCCATTCAAGGTCCGGCGGACGAAGTTGGCCAGCCCCACACCCCAAGGCTATAGCCCACCTGTTTCTGTGGCCTTTTTCCACTGGACGAACTTGGCGCCCCAGCCGTCGGGCGGTTATTTTTGGGCGCGGCTATGCCCGGGGCCTATTTTTGGCACACGGAGGCCGCTCGCAAAGTCTCGCGCCATTCCGAATCCGGCGGACGAAGTGGGCCAGCCCCAACCCCCAACGCTATAGCCCACCTGTTTCTGTGGCCTTTTTCCGCTGGACGAACTTGGCGCCCCGGCCTTCGAGCGATTATTTTTGGGCGCGGCTGTGCCCGGGGCCTATTTTTGGCACACGGAGGCCATTCCGAGTCGGGCGGACGAAGTTGGCCAGCCCCACCCCCCAAGGCTATAGCCCACACTTTTCTGTGGCCTTTTTCCGCTGGACGAACTTGGCGCCCCGGCCTTCGAGCCGTTATTTTTTGTCGCGGCTGTGTCCGGGGCCTAGTGTTGGCACACGGAGGCCGCTCGCAAAGTCTTGCGCCATTCCGAGTCCAGCGGACGAAGTTGGCCAGCCCCACCCCCCAAGGCTATAGCCCACCCGTTTGTGGCCTTTTTCCGCTGGACGAACTTGGCGCCCCTGCTTTTGGGCTGTTATTTTTGGGCGCAGCTGTACCCGGGGACTATTTTTGGCACACGGAGGCCGCTCACAAAGTCTAGTGACATTCCGAGTCCGGCGGACGAAGTGGGCCAGCCCCACCCCCCAAGGCTATAGCCCACCCGTTTCATTGGCCTTTTTCCACTGGACGAACTTGGCGCCCCAGCCGTCGGGCGGTTATTTTTGGGCGCGGCTGTGCCCGGGGCCTATTTTTGGCACACGGAGGCCATTCCGAGTCGGGCGGACGAAGTTGGCCAGCCCCACCCCCCAAGGCTATAGCCCACACTTTTCTGTGGCCTTTTTCCGCTGGACGAACTTGGCGCCCCGGCCTTCGAGCCGTTATTTTTTGTCGCGGCTGTGTCCGGGGCCTAGTGTTGGCACACGGAGGCCGCTCGCAAAGTCTTGCGCCATTCCGAGTCCAGCGGACGAAGTTGGCCAGCCCCACCCCCCAAGGCTATAGCCCACCCGTTTGTGGCCTTTTTCCGCTGGACGAACTTGGCGCCCCTGCTTTTGGGCTGTTATTTTTGGGCGCAGCTGTACCCGGGGACTATTTTTGGCACACGGAGGCCGCTCACAAAGTCTAGTGACATTCCGAGTCCGGCGGACGAAGTGGGCCAGCCCCACCCCCCAAGGCTATAGCCCACCCGTTTCATTGGCCTTTTTCCGCTGGACGAACTTGGCGCCCCGGCCTTCGAGCGGTTATTTTTGGGCGCGGCTGTGCCCGGGGCCTATTTTTGGCACACGGAGGCCGCTCGCAAAGTCTCGCACCATTCCGAGTCCGGCGGACGAAGTTGGCCAGCCCCACTCCCCAAGGCTATAGCCCACCCGTTTCTGTTGTCTTTTTCCGCTGGACGAACTTGGCGCCCCGGCCTTCGAGCGGTTATTTTTGGGCACGGCTGTGCCCGGGGCCTATTTTTGGCACACGGAGGCCGCTCGCAAAGTCTAGTACCATTCCGAGTCCAGCGGACGAAGTTGGCCAGCCCCACCCCCCAAGGCTATAGCCCACCCGTTTCTGTGGCCTTTTTCCGCTGGACGAACTTGGCGCCCCGGCCTTCGTGGCCTTTTTCCGCTGGACGAACTTGGCGCCTTGTCCTTCGAGTGGTTATTTTTGGGCGCGGTTGTGCCCGGGACCTATTTTTGGCACACGGGGGCCGCTCGCAAAGTCTCGCGCCATTCCGAGTCCGGCGGAGGAAATTGGCCAGTCCCACCCCCCAAGGCTATAGCCCACCCGTTTGTGGCCTTTTTCCGCTGGACGAACTTGGCGCCCCTGCATTTGGGCTGTTATTTTTGGGCGCGGCTGTGCCCTAGGACTATTTTTGGCACACGGAGGCCACTCGCAAAGTCTAGCGCCATTCCGAGTCCGGCGGACGAAGTTGGCCAGCCCCACACCCCAAGGCTATAGCCCACTTGTTTCTGTGGCCTTTTTCCACTGGACGAACTTGGCGCCCCAGCCGTCGGGCGGTTTTTTTTGGGCGCGGATGTGCCCGGGGCCTATTTTTGGCACACGGAGACCGCTCGCAAAGTCTCACGGCATTCCGAGTCCGGCGGATGAAGTTGGCCAGCCCCACCCCCCAACGCTATAGCCCACCTGTTTCTGTGGCCTTTTTCCGCTGGACGAACTTGGCGCCCCGGCCTTCGAGCGGTTATTTTTGGGCGCGGCTGTGCCCGGGGCCTATTTTTGGCACACGGAGGCCGCTCGCAAAGTCTCGCGCCATTCCGAGTCCGGCGGACGAAGTTGGCCAGCCCCAACCCCCAACGCTATAGCCCACCTGTTTCTGTGGCCTTTTTCCGCTGGACGAACTTGGCGCCCCGGCCTTCGAGCGATTATTTTAGGGCGCGGCTGTGTCCGGGGCCTATTTTAGGCACACGGGGGCCGCTCGCAAAGTCTCGCGCCATTCCGAGTCCGGCGGAGGAAATTGGCCAGTCCCACCCCCCAAGGCTATAGCCCACCCGTTTGTGGCCTTTTTCCGCTGGACGAACTTGGCGCCCCTGCATTTGGGCTGTTATTTTTGGGCGCGGCTGTGCCTGAGGACTATTTTTGGCACACGGAGGCCACTCGCAAAGTCTAGCGCCATTCCGAGTCCGGCGGACGAAGTTGGCCAGCCCCACACCCCAAGGCTATAGCCCACTTGTTTCTGTGGCCTTTTTCCACTGGACGAACTTGGCGCCCCAGCCGTCGGGCGGTTTTTTTTGGGCGCGGATGTGCCCGGGGCCTATTTTTGGCACACGGAGACCGCTCGCAAAGTCTCACGCCTTTCCGAGTCCGGCGGACGAAGTGGGCCGGCCCCACCCCCCAAGGCTATAGCCCACCCGTTTTTGTGGCCTTTTTCCGCTGGACGAACTTGGCGCCGCGGCCATTGGGCGGGTATTTTTGGGCGCGGCTGTGCCCGCGGCCTATTTTTGGCACACGGAGGTGCCTCGCAAATTCTCGCGCCATTCCGAGTCCGGCGGACGAAGCTGGCCAGCCCCACCCCCCAAGGCTATAGCCCACCCGTGTTTGTGGCCTTTTTCCGCTGGACGAACTTGGCGCCGCGGCCTTCGGGCGGGTATTTATGGGCGCGGCTCTGCCCGCGGCCTATTTTTGGCACACGGAGGTGCCTCGCAAAGTCTTACGCCATTCCGAGTCCGGCGGACGTAGTTGGCCAGCCGCACCCCCCAAGGCTATAGCCTACCCGTTTTTGTGGCCTTTTTCCGCTGTACGAACTTGGCGCCGCGCCCTTTGGGCGGGTATGTTTGGGCGCAGCTGTGCCCGCGGCCTATTTTTGGCACACGGAGGTGCCTCGCAATGTCTCCCGCCATTCCGAGTCCGGCGGACGAAGCTGGCCAGCCCCACCCCCAAGGCTATAGCCCACCCGTTTTTGGGGCCTTTTTCCGCTGGACGAACTTGGCGCCGCGGCCTTCGGTCCGATATTTTTGGGCCGGCTGTGCCCACGGCCTATTTTTGGCACACAGAGGCGCCTCGCAAAGTCTCGGGTCATTCCGAGTCCGGCGGACGAAGTTGGCCAGCCCCACCCCCCAAGGTTATAGCCCTCCCGTTTTTGTGGCCTTTTTCCGCTGGACGAACTTGGCGCCGCGGCCTTCGGGCGGGTATTTATGGGCGCGGCTCTGCCCGCGGCCTATTTTTGGCACACGGAGGAGCCTCGCAAAGTCTCGCGCCACTCTGAGTCCGGCGGACGAAGTTAGCCAGCCCCACCCCCCAAGGGTACAGCCCACCCGTTTTTGTGGCCTTTTTCCGCTGGACGAACTTGGCGCCACGGCCTTCGGGCGGGTATTTTTGGGCGCGGCTGTGGCCGCGGCCTATTTTTGGCACACGGAGGCGCCTCGCAAAGTCTCGCGCCATTCTGAGTCTGGCGGACGAAGTGGGGCAGCCCCACCCCCCAAGGCTATAACCCACCCGTTTTTGTGGCTTTTTTCCGCTGGACGAACTTGGTGCCGCGGCCTTCGGGCGGGTATTTTTGGGCGCGGCTGTGCCCGCCGCCTATTTTTGGCACACGGAGGCGCCTCGCAAAGTCTCGCGCCATTCCGAGTCCGGCGGAAGAAGTTGGCCAGCCCCACCCCCCAATGCTATAGCCCACCCGTTTTTGTGGCCTTTTTCCGCTGGACGAACTTGGCGCCGCGGCCTTCGGGCGGGTATTTTTGGGCGCGGCTGTGCCCGCAGCCTATTTTTGGTGCACGGTGGCGCCTCGTAAAGTCTTGCGCCATTCCGAGTCCGGCGGACGAAGTTGGCCAGCCGCACCCCCCAAGGCTATAACCCACCTGTTTTTGTGGCCTTTTTCCGCTGGACGAACTTGGCGCCCCGGCCTTCGGGCGGGTATTTTTGGGCGCGCTGTGCCCGCGGCCTATCTTTGGAACACGGAGGACGCTCGCAAAGTCTCGCGCCATTCCGAGTCCGGCGGACGAAGTTGGCCTGCCCCACACCCCAAGGCTATAGCCCACCCATTTTTGTGGCCTTTTTCCGCTGGACGAACTTGGCGCCCCGGCCTTTGGGAGGTTATTTTTGGGTGCAGCTGTGGTCGGGGCATAATTTTGGCACACGGAGGCCGCTCGCAAAGTCTCGCGCAATTCCGAGTCCGGCGGACGAAGTTGGCCAGCCCCACCCCCCAAGGCTATAGCCCACCCGTTTTTGTGGCCTTTTTCCGCTGGACGAACTTGGCGCCCCGGCCTTTGGGAGGTTATTTTTGGGTGCAGCTGTGGTCGGGGCGTATTTTTGGCACACGGAGGCCGCTCGCAAAGTCTCGCGCCATTCAGAGTCCGGCGGGACGAGTTGGCCAGCCCCACCCCCAAGGCTATAGCCCACCCGTTTTTGTGGCCTTTTTCCGCTGGATGAACTTGGCGCCCCGGCCTTTGGGCGGTTATTTTTGGGCGTGGCTGTGGCCTGGGCCTATTTTTGGCACACGGAGACTGCTCGCAAAGTCTCGCGCCATTCTGAGTCCGGCGGACTAAGTTGGCCAGCCCCACCCCCCAAGGCTATAGCCCACCCGTTTTTGTGGCCTTTTTCTGCTGGACGAACTTGGCGCCCCGGCCTTCGGGTGGTTATTTTTGGGCGCGGCTGAGCCCGGGGCCTATTTTTGGCACACGGAGGCCGCTCGCACAGTCTCGCGCCATTCCGAGTCCGGCGGACAAAGTTGGCCTGCCCCACACCCCAAGGCTATAGCCCACCCGTTGTTGTGGCCTTTTTCCGCTGGATGAACTTGGCGCCCCGGCCTTTGGGCGGTTATTTTTGGGCGTGGCTGTGGCCTGGGCCTATTTTTGGCACACGGAGACTGCTCGCCAAGTCTCGCGCCATTCCGAGTCCGGCGGACTAAGTTGGCCAGCCCCACCCCCCAAGGCTATAGCCCACCCGTTTTTGTGGCCTTTTTCTGCTGGACGAACTTGGCGCCCCGGCCTTCGGGTGGTTATTTTTGGGCGCGGCTGAGCCCGGGGCCTATTTTTAGCATACGGAGGCCGCTCGCACAGTCTCGCGCCATTCCGAGTCCGGCGGACGAAGTTGGCCTGCCCCACACCCCAAGGCTATAGCCCACCCATTTTTGTGGCCTTTTTCCGCTGGACGAACTTGGCGCCCCGGCCTTTGGGAGGTTATTTTTGGGTGCAGCTGTGGTCGGGGCATAATTTTGGCACACGGAGGCCGCTCGCAAAGTCTCGCGCAATTCCGAGTCCGGCGGACGAAGTTGGCCAGCCCCACCCCCCAAGGCTATAGCCCACCCGTTTTTGTGGCCTTTTTCCGCTGGACGAACTTGGCGCCCCGGCCTTTGGGAGGTTATTTTTGGGTGCAGCTGTGGTCGGGGCTTAATTTTGGCACACGGAGGCCGCTCGCAAAGTCTCGCGCCATTCCGAGTCCGGCGGACGAAGTTGGCCAGCCCCACCCCCCAAGGCTATAGCCCACCCGTTTTTGTGGCCTTTTTCCGCTGGATGAACTTGGCGCCCCGGCCTTTGGGCGGTTATTTTTGGGCGTGGCTGTGGCCTGGGCCTATTTTTGGCACACGGAGACTGCTCGCAAAGTCTCGCGCCATTCTGAGTCCGGCGGACTAAGTTGGCCAGCCCCACCCCCCAAGGCTATAGCCCACCCGTTGTTGTGGCCTTTTTCTGCTGGACGAACTTGGCGCCCCGGCCTTCGGGTGGTTATTTTTGGGCGCGGCTGAGCCCGGGGCCTATTTTTGGCACACGGAGGCCGCTCGCACAGTCTCGCGCCATTCCGAGTCCGGCGGACAAAGTTGGCCTGCCCCACACCCCAAGGCTATAGCCCACCCGTTGTTGTGGCCTTTTTCCGCTGGATGAACTTGGCGCCCCGGCCTTTGGGCGGTTATTTTTGGGCGTGGCTGTGGCCTGGGCCTATTTTTGGCACACGGAGACTGCTCGCAAAGTCTCGCGCCATTCCGAGTCCGGCGGACTAAGTTGGCCAGCCCCACCCCCCAAGGCTATAGCCCACCCGTTTTTGTGGCCTTTTTCTGCTGGACGAACTTGGCGCCCCGGCCTTCGGGTGGTTATTTTTGGGCGCGGCTGAGCCCGGGGCCTATTTTTAGCATACGGAGGCCGCTCGCACAGTCTCGCGCCATTCCGAGTCCGGCGGACGAAGTTGGCCAGCCCCACCCCCCAAGGCTATAGCCCACCCGTTTTTGTGGCCTTTTTCCGCTGGACGAACTTGGCGCCCCGGCCTTTGGGTGGTTATTTTTGGGTGCTGCTGTGGTCGGGGCATAATTTTTGCACACGGAGGCCGCTCGCAAAGTCTCGCGCAATTCCGAGTCCGGCGGACGAAGTTGGCCAGCCCCACCCCCCAAGGCTATAGCCCACCCGTTTTTGTGGCCTTTTTCCGCTGGACGAACTTGGCGCCCCGGCCTTTGGGAGGTTATTTTTGGGTGCAGCTGTGGTCGGGGCGTATTTTTGGCACACGGAGGCCGCTCGCAAAGTCTCGCGCCATTCCGAGTCCGGCGGACGAAGTTGGCCAGCCCCACCCCCCAAGGCTATAGCCCACCCGTTTTTGTGGCCTTTTTCCGCTGGATGAACTTGGCGCCCCGGCCTTTGGGCGGTTATTTTTGGGCGTGGCTGTGGCCTGGGCCTATTTTTGGCACACGGAGACTGCTCGAAAAGTCTCGCGCCATTCCGAGTCCGGCGGACTAAGTTGGCCAGCCCCACCCCCCAAGGCTATAGCCCACCCGTTTTTGTGGCCTTTTTCCGCTGGACGAACTTGGCGCCCCGGCCTTCGGGTGGTTATTTTTGGGCGCGGCTGAGCCCGGGGCCTATTTTTGGCACACGGAGGCCGCTCGCACAGTCTCGCGCCATTCCGAGTCCGGCGGACAAAGTTGGCCTGCCCCACACCCCAAGGCTATAGCCCACCCGTTGTTGTGGCCTTTTTCCGCTGGACGAACTTGGCGCCCCGGCCTTTGGGAGGTTATTTTTGGGTGCAGCTGTGGTCGGGGCGTATTTTTAGCACACGGAGGCCGCTCGTAAAGTCTCGCGCCATTCCGAGTCCGGCGGACGAAGTGGGCCAGCCCCACCCCCCAAGGCTATAGCCCACCCATTTTTGTGGCCTTTTTCCGCTGGACGAACTTGGCGCCCCGGCCTTTGGGTGGTTATTTTTGGGTACGGCTGTGCCCGGGGCGTATTTTTGGCACACAGAGGACGCTCGCAAAGTCTGGCTCCATTCCGAGTCCGGCGGACGAAGTGGGCCAGCCCCACCCCCCAAGGCTATAGCCCACCTGTTTTTGTGGCCTTTTTCCGCTGGATGAACTTGTCGCCCCGGCCTTCGGGCGGTTATTTTTGGGCGCGGCTGTGTCCGGGGCCTAGTTTTGGTACACGCAGGTGCCTCGCAAAGTCTCGCCCCATTCCGAGTCCGGCAGACGAAGTTGGCCAGCCCCACCCCCCAAGGCTATAGCCCACCCGTTTTTGTGGCATTTTTCCGCTGGACGAACTTGGCGCCCCGGCCTTCGCGCGGTCATTTATGGGCGCGGCTGTGCCCGGGGCCTATGTTTGGAGCACGGAGGCCGCTCGCAAAGTCTCGCGCCATTCCGAGTCCGGCGGACGAAGTCGGCCAGCCCCACCCCCCAAGGCTATAGCCCACCCGTTTTTGTGGCCTTTTTCCGCTGGACGAACTTGGCGCCCCGGCCTTTGGGAGGTTATTTTTGGGTGCGGCTATGCCCGCGGCGTATTTTTGGCACACGGAGGCGCCTCGCAAAGTCTGGCTCCATTCCAAGTCCGGCGGACGAAGTGGGCCAGCCCCACCCCCCAAGGCTATAGCCCACCTGTTTTTGTGGCCTTTTTCCGCTGGATGAACTTGGCGCCCCGGCCTTCGGGTGGTTATTTTTGGGCGCGGCTGTGTCCGGGGCCTAGTTTTGGTACACGCAGGCGCCTCACAACGTCTCGCCCCATTCCGAGTCCGGCGGATGAAGTTGGCCAGCCCCACCCCCCAAGGCTGTAGCCCACCCGTTTTTGTGGCCTTTTTCCGCTGGACGAACTTGGCACCCCGGCCTTCGGGTGGTTATTTTTGGGCGTGGCTGTACCCGGGGCCTATTTTTGGCATACGGAGGCCGCTCGCACAGTCTCGCGCCATTCCGAGTCCGGCGGACGAAGTTGGCCTGCCCCACACCCCAAGGCTATAGCCCACCCCTTTTTGTGGCCTTTTTCCGCTGGACGAACTTGGCGCCCCGGCCTTTGGGAGGTTATTTTTGGGTGCAGCTGTGGTCGGGGCATAATTTTGGCACACGGAGGCCGCTCGCAAAGTCTCGCGCAATTCCGAGTCCGGCGGACGAAGTTGGCCAGCCCCACCCCCCAAGGCTATAGCCCACCCGTTTTGTGGCCTTTTTCCGCTGGACGAACTTGGCGCCCGGCCTTTGGGAGGTTATTTTGGGTGCAGCTGTGGTCGGGCGTATTTTTGGCACACGGAGGCCGCTCGCAAAGTATCCCGCCATTCCGAGTCCGCGGACGAGTTGGCCAGCCCCACCCCCAAGGCTATAGCCCACCCGCTTTTGTGGCCTTTTTCCGCTGGATGAACTTGGCGCCCCGGCCTTTGGGCGGTTATTTTTGGGCGTGGCTGTGGCCTGGGCCTATTTTTGGCACACGGAGACTGCTCGCAAAGTCTCGCGCCATTCCGAGTCCGGCGGACTAAGTTGGCCAGCCCCACACCCCAAGGCTATAGCCCACCCGTTGTTGTGGCCTTTTTCAGCTGGGACGAACTTGGCGCCCCGGCCTTAGGGTGGTTATTTTTGGGCGTGGCTGTGGCCGGGGCCTATTTTTGGCACACGGAGGCCGCTCGCACAGTCTCGCGCCATTCCGAGTCCGGCGGACAAAGTTGGCCTGCCCCACACCCCAAGGCTATAGCCCACCCGTTGTTGTGGCCTTTTTCCGCTGGACGAACTTGGCGCCCCGGCCTTTGGGTGGTTATTTTTGGGTGCGGCTGTGCCCGGGGCGTATTTTTGGCACACAGAGGACGCTCGCAAAGTCTCGCGCCATTCCGAGTGCGGCGGACGAAGTTGGCCAGCCCCACCCCCCAAGGCTATAGCCCACCCGTTTTTGTGGCCTTTTTCCGCTGGACGAACTTGGCGCCCCGGCCCTCGGGCGGTTATTTATGGGCGCGGCTGTGCCCGGGGCCTATTTTTGGCACACGGAGGCCGCTCGCAAAGTCTCGCGCCATTCCGAGTCCGGCGGACGAAGTTGGCCAGCCCCACCCCCCAAGGCTATAGCCCACCCGTTTTTGTGGCCTTTTTCTGCTGGACGAACTTGGCGCCCCGGCCTTCGGGTGGTTATTTTTGGGCGCGGCTGAGCCCGGGGCCTATTTTTAGCATACGGAGGCCGCTCGCACAGTCTCGCGCCATTCCGAGTCCGGCGGACGAAGTTGGCCTGCCCCACACCCCAAGGCTATAGCCCACCCATTTTTGTGGCCTTTTTCCGCTGGACGAACTTGGCGCCCCGGCCTTTGGGAGGTTATTTTTGGGTGCAGCTGTGGTCGGGGCATAATTTTGGCACACGGAGGCCGCTCGCAAAGTCTCGCGCCATTCCGAGTCCGGCGGACGAAGTTGGCCAGCCCCACCCCCCAAGGCTATAGCCCACCCGTTGTTGTGGCCTTTTTCCGCTGGACGAACTTGGCGCCCCGGCCTTTGGGAGGTTATTTTTGGGTGCAGCTGTGGTCGGGGCGTATTTTTGGCACACGGAGGCCGCTCGCAAAGTCTCGCGCCATTCCGAGTCCGGCGGACGAAGTTGGCCAGCCCCACCCCCCAAGGCTATAGCCCACCCGTTTTTGTGGCCTTTTTCCGCTGGATGAACTTGGCGCCCCGGCCTTTGGGCGGTTATTTTTGGGCGTGGCTGTGGCCTGGGCCTATTTTTGGCACACGAAGACTGCTCGCAAAGTCTCGCGCCATTCCGAGTCCGGCGGACTAAGTTGGCCAGCCCCACCCCCCAAGGCTATAGCCCACCCGTTTTTGTGGCCTTTTTCTGCTGGACGAACTTGGCGCCCCGGCCTTCGGGTGGTTATTTTTGGGCGCGGCTGAGCCCGGGGCCTATTTTTGGCACACGGAGGCCGCTCGCACAGTCTCGCGCCATTCCGAGTCCGGCGGACGAAGTTGGCCTGCCCCACACCCCAAGGCTATAGCCCACCCATTTTTGTGGCCTTTTTCCGCTGGACGAACTTGGCGCCCCGGCCTTTGGGAGGTTATTTTTGGGTGCAGCTGTGGTCGGGGCGTATTTTTAGCACACGGAGGCCGCTCGTAAAGTCTCGCGCAATTCCGAGTCCGGCGGACGAAGTTGGCCAGCCCCACCCCCCAAGGCTATAGCCCACCCGTTTTTGTGGCCTTTTTCCGCTGGACGAACTTGGCGCCCCGGCCTTTGGGAGGTTATTTTTGGGTGCAGCTGTGGTCGGGGCGTATTTTTGGCACACGGAGGCCGCTCGCAAAGTCTCGCGCCATTCCGAGTCCGGCGGACGAAGTTGGCCAGCCCCACCCCCCAAGGCTATAGCCCACCCGTTTTTGTGGCCTTTTTCCGCTGGATGAACTTGGCGCCCCGGCCTTTGGGCGGTTATTTTTGGGCGTGGCTGTGGCCTGGGCCTATTTTTGGCACACGGAGACTGCTCGCAAAGTCTCGCGCCATTCCGAGTCCGGCGGACTAAGTTGGCCAGCCCCACCCCCCAAGGCTATAGCCCACCCGTTTTTGTGGCCTTTTTCTGCTGGACGAACTTGGCGCCCCGGCCTTCGGGTGGTTATTTTTGGGCGCGGCTGAGCCCGGGGCCTATTTTTGGCACACGGAGGCCGCTCGCACAGTCTCGCGCCATTCCGAGTCCGGCGGACGAAGTTGGCCTGCCCCACACCCCAAGGCTATAGCCCACCCATTTTTGTGGCCTTTTTCCGCTGGACGAACTTGGCGCCCCGGCCTTTGGGAGGTTATTTTTGGGTGCAGCTGTGGTCGGGGCGTATTTTTAGCACACGGAGGCCGCTCGTAAAGTCTCGCGCAATTCCGAGTCCGGCGGACGAAGTTGGCCAGCCCCACCCCCCAAGGCTATAGCCCACCCATTTTTGTGGCCTTTTTCCGCTGGACGAACTTGGCGCCCCGGCCTTTGGGAGGTTATTTTTGGGTGCAGCTGTGGTCGGGGCGTATTTTTAGCACACGGAGGCCGCTCGTAAAGTCTCGCGCCATTCCGAGTCCGGCGGACGAAGTGGGCCAGCCCCACCCCCCAAGGCTATAGCCCACCCATTTTTGTGGCCTTTTTCCGCTGGACGAACTTGGCGCCCCGGCCTTTGGGTGGTTATTTTTGGGTGCGGCTGTGCCCGGGGCGTATTTTTGGCACACAGAGGACGCTCGCAAAGTCTCGCGCCATTCCGAGTGCGGCGGACGAAGTTGGCCAGCCCCACCCCCCAAGGCTATAGCCCACCCGTTTTTGTGGCCTTTTTCCGCTGGACGAACTTGGCGCCCCGGCCCTCGGGCGGTTATTTATGGGCGCGGCTGTGCCCGGGGCCTATTTTTGGCACACGGAGGCCGTTCGCAAAGTCTCGCGCCATTCCGAGTCCGGCGGACGAAGTCGGCCAGCCCCACCCCCCAAGTCTATAGCCCACCCGTTTTTGTGGCCTTTTTCCGCTGGACGAACTTGGCGCCCCGGCCTTTGGGAGGTTATTTTTGGGTGCGGCTATGCCCGCGGCGTATTTTTGGCACACGGAGGCGCCTCGCAAAGTCTGGCTCCATTCCGAGTCCGGCGGACGAAGTGGGCCAGCCCCACCCCCCAAGGCTATAGCCCACCTGTTTTTGTGGCCTTTTTCCGCTGGATGAACTTGTCGCCCCGGCCTTCGGGCGGTTATTTTTGGGCGCGGTTGTGTCCGGGGCCTAGTTTTGGTACACGCAGGTGCCTCGCAAAGTCTCGCCCCATTCCGAGTCCGGCAGACGAAGTTGGCCAGCCCCACCCCCCAAGGCTATAGCCCACCCGTTTTTGTGGCATTTTTCCGCTGGACGAACTTGGCGCCCCGGCCTTCGCGCGGTCATTTATGGGCGCGGCTGTGCCCGGGGCCTATGTTTGGAGCACGGAGGCCCCTCGCAAAGTCTCGCGCCATTCCGAGTCCGGGGACGAAGTCGGCCAGCCCCCCCCCAAGGCTATAGCCCACCCGTTTTTGTGGCCTTTTTCCGCTGGACGAACTTGGCGCCCCGGCCTTTGGGAGGTTATTTTTGGGTGCGGCTATGCCCGCGGCGTATTTTTGGCACACGGAGGCGCCTCGCAAAGTCTGGCTCCATTCCAAGTCCGGCGGACGAAGTGGGCCAGCCCCACCCCCCAAGGCTATAGCCCACCTGTTTTTGTGGCCTTTTTCCGCTGGATGAACTTGGCGCCCCGGCCTTCGGGTGGTTATTTTTGGGCGCGGCTGTGTCCGGGGCCTAGTTTTGGTACACGCAGGCGCCTCACAACGTCTCGCCCCATTCCGAGTCCGGCGGATGAAGTTGGCCAGCCCCACCCCCCAAGGCTGTAGCCCACCCGTTTTTGTGGCCTTTTTCCGCTGGACGAACTTGGCACCCCGGCCTTCGGGTGGTTATTTTTGGGCGTGGCTGTACCCGGGGCCTATTTTTGGCACACGGAGGCCGCTCGCAAAGTCTCGCGCCATTCTGAGTCCGGCGGACGAAGTTGGGCAAGCCCCGCCCCCCAAGGCTATAGCCCACCCGTTTTTGTGGCCTTTTTCCGCTGGACGAACTTGGCGGCCCGGCCTTTGGGCGGTTATTTTTGGGCGCGGCTTTGCCCGGGGCCTATTTTTGGCACACGGAGGCCGCTCGCAAAGTCTCACGCCATTCCGAGTCCGGGGGACGAAGTTGGCCAGCCCCACCCCCCAAGGCTATAGCCCACCCGTTTTTGTGGCCTTTTTCCGCTGGACAAACTTGGCGCCGCGGACTTCGGGCAGGTATTTTTTGGCGCGGCTGTGCCCGTGGCGTATTTTTGGTACGCGGAGGCGCCTCGCAAAGTCTCGCGCCATACCAAGTCCAGCGGACGAAATTGGCCAGCCCCACCCGTGAAGGCTATAGCCCACCCGTTTTTGTGGCCTTTTTCCGCTGGACGAACATGGCGCCACGGCTTTCGGGCGGTTATTTTTGGGTGTGGCTGTGCCCGCGGCGTATTTTTGGCACACGGAGGTGCCTCGCAAAGTCTGGCTCCATTCCGAGTCCGGCGGACGTAGTGGGCCAGCCCCACCCCCCATGGCTATAGCCCACCCGTTTTTGTGGCCTTTTTCCGCTGGACGAACTTGGCGCCCCGGCCTTTGGGCGGTTATTTTTGGGTGCGGCTGTGCCCGGGGCGTATTTTTGGCACACAGAGGATGCTCGTAAAGTCTCGCGCCATTCCGAGTCCGGCGGACGAAGTTGGCCAGCCCCACCCCCCAAGGCTATAGCCCACCCGTTTTTGTGGCCTTTTTCCGCTGGACGAACTTGGCGCCCCGGCCTTCGGGCGGTTATTTTTGGGCGTGGCTGTGTCCGGGGTCTATTTTTGGCACGCCGAGGCCGCTCGCAAAGTCTCGCGCCATTCCGAGTCCGGCGGACGAAGTTGGCCAGCCCCACCCCCGAAGGCTATAGCCCACCCGTTTTTGTGGCCTTTTTCCGCTGGACGAACTTGGCGCCGCGGCCTTCGGGCAGGTATTATTTGGCGCGGCTGTGCCCGTGGCCTATTTTTGGTACTCAGAGGCGCCTCGAAAAGTCTCGCGCCATTCCGAGTCCGGCGGACGAAATTGGCCAGCCCCACCCCCGAAGGCTACAGCCCACCCGTTTTTGTGGCCTTTTTCCGCTGGACGAATTTTGCGCCGCGGCTTTCGGGCGGTTATTTTTGGGCGCGACTGTGTCCGGGGCCTATTTTTGGCACACGCAGGCGCCTCGCAAAGTCTCGCGCCATTCCGAGTCCGGCGGACGAAGTTGGCCAGCCCCACCCCCCAAGGCTATAGGCCACCCGTTTTTGTGGCCTTTTTCCGCTGGACGAACTTGGCGCCGCGGCCTTCGTGCAGGTATTATTTGGCGCGGCTGTGCCCGTGGCCTATTTTTGGGACGCGGAGGTGCCTCGCAAAGTCTGGCTCCATTCCAAGTCCGGCGGACGAAGTGGGCCAGCCCCACCCCCCAAGGCTATAGCCCACCTGTTTTTGTGGCCTTTTTCCGCTGGATGAACTTGGCGCCCCGGCCTTCGGGCAGTTATTTTTGGGCGCGACTGTGTCCGGGGCCTATTTTTGGCACACGCAAGTGCCTCGCAAAGTCTCGCGCCATTCCGAGTTGGCGGACGAAGTTGGCCAGCCCCACCCCCCAAGGCCATAGCCCACCCGTTTTTGCGCCCTTTTTCCGCTGGACGAACTTTGCGCCCCGGCCTTCGGGCGGTAATTTTTGGGCGCGGCTGTGCCCGGGGCCTATTTTTCGCACAAGGAGGCCGCTCGCAAAGTCTCACGCCATTCCGAGTCCGGGGGACGAAGTTTGCCAGCCCCACCCCCCAATGCTATAGCCCACCCGTTTTTGTGGCCTTTTTTCGCTGGACGAACTTGCAACCCCGGCCTTCGGGCGGTTTTTTTTGGGCGCGGCTGTGCCCGGGGCCGATTTTTGGCACACGGAGGCCGCTCGCAAAGTCTCGCGCCATTCCGAGTTTGGCGGACGAAGTTGGCTAGCCGCACCCCCCAAGGCTATAGCCCACCCGTTTTTGTGGCTTTTTTCGCTGGACGAACTTGGCGCCCCGGCCTTCGGGCGGTTATTTTTGGGCGCGGCTGTGCCCGAGGCCTATTTTTGGCACACGGAGACCGTTCCTAAAGTCTCGCGCCATTCCGAGTCCGGCGGACGAAGTTGGCCAGCCCCAACCCCCAAGGCTATAGCCCACCCGTTTTTGTGGCCTTTTTCCGCTGGACGAACTTGGCGCCCCGGCCTTCGGGCGGTTATTTTTGGGCGCGGCTGTACCCGGGGCCTATTTTTGGCACACGGAGGCCGCTCGCAAAGTCTCGCGCTATTCCGAGTCCGGCGGACGAAGTTGGCCAGCCCCACCCCCCAAGGCTATAGCCCACCCGTTTTTGTGGCCATTTTCCGCTGGACGAACTTGGCGCCCCGGCCTTCGGGCGGTTATTTTTGGGCGTGGCTGTGTCCGGGGTCTATTTTTGGCACGCCGAGGCCGCTCGCAAAGTCTCGCGCCATTCCGAGTCCGGCGGACGAAGTTGGCCAGCCCCACCCCCGAAGGCTATAGCCCACCCGTTTTTGTGGCCTTTTTCCGCTGGACGAACATGGCTCCCCGCCCTTCGGGCGGTTATTTTTGGGCACGGCTGTGCCCGGGGCCTATTTTTGGCACACGGAAGCCGATCGCAAAGTCTCGCGCCATTCCGAGTCCGGCGGACAAAGTTGGCCAGCCCCACCCCCCATGGCTATAGCCCACCCGTTTTTGTGGCCTTTTTTCGCTGGACGAACTTGGCACCCCGGCCTTCGGGCGGTAATTTTTGGGCGCGGCTGTGCCCGGGGCCTATTTTTGTCACACGGAGGCCGCTCGCAAAGTCTCGGGCCATTCCGAGTCCGGCGGACGAAGTCGGCCAGCCCCACCCCCCAAGGCTATAGCACACCCGTTTTTATGGCCTTTTTCCGCTGGACGAACTTGGCGCCCCGGCCTTCGGGTGA
>JAUJEF010000582.1:0-40000 GCA_030444885.1 Citrus sp. QX-2021 | reverse complement strand
ACGGGTGGGCTATAGCCTTGGGGGGAGAGGCTGGCCAACTTCGTCCGACGGACTCGGAATGGGGAGAGCCTTTGCGAGCAGCCTCCGCGTGCCAAAAATAGGCTACGGACACAGCCGCGCCCAAAAATAACCGCCCGAAGGTCGGAGCGCCCAAACCCCCCAGCGGAAAAATGGCCAAAAAACGGGTGGGCTATAGCCTTGAGGGGAGGGGCTGGCCAACTTCGTCCACCGGACTCGGAATGGGGAGAGCCTTTACGAGCAGCCTCCGCGTGCCAAAAATAGGCTACGGGCACAGCCGGGCCCAAAAATAACCGCCCGAAGGTCGGCGCGCCCAAACCCCCCAGCGGAAAAATGGCCAAAAAACGGGTGGGCTATAGCCTTGGGGGGAGGGGCTGGCCCACTTCGTCCGCCGGACTCGGAATGGGGCGACACTTTATGAGCGGCCTCCGCGTACCAAAAATAGGCCGCAGGCACAGCCGCGCCCAAAAATAACCGATCAAAGGCCGGGGCGCCAAGTTCGTCCAGCGGAAAAATGGCCAAAAAACGGGTGGGCTATAGCCTTGGGGGTGGGGCTGGCCAATTTCATCCGCCGGACTCGGAATGCCCGAGACTTTGCGAAGCACCTCCGTGTGCCAAAAATAAGCCGCGGGCACAACCGCGCCCAAAAATACCCGCCCGAAGGCCGGGGCGCCAAGTTCGTCCAGCGGAAAAAGGCCACAAAAACGGGTGGGATATAGCCTTGGGGGGTGGGGCTGGCCCACTTCGTCCGCCGGACTCATAATGGCGCAAGACTTTGCAAGGCGTCTCCGTGTGCCAAAAATAGGCTGCGGGCAGAGCCTCGCACAAAAATACCCGCCCGAAGGCCTGGGCGCCAAGTTCGTCCAGCGGAAAATGGCCACAAAAACGGGTGGGCTATAGCCTTGGGGGGTGGGGCTGGCCGACTTCGTCCGCCGGACTCGGAATGGCGCGAGACTTTGCGAGGCGCCTCCGTGTGACAAAAATAGGCCGCGGGCACAGCCGCGCCCAAAAATACCCGCCCGAAGGCCGGGGCGCCAATTTCGTCCAGCGGAAAATGGCAACAAAAACGGGTGGGCTATAGCCTTGGGGGGTGGGGCTGGCCAACTTCGTCCGCCGGACTCGGATTGGCGCGAGACTTTGCGAGGTGCCTCCGTGTGCCAAAAATAGGCCGCGGACACAGCCGCGCCCAAAAATACCCGCCCGAAGGCCGGGGCGCCAAGTTCGTCCAGCGGAAAATGGCCACAAAAACGGGTGGGCTATAGCCTTGGGGGGTGGGGCTGGCCAGCCCCGTCCCCCGGACTCGGAATGGCGCGAGACTTTGCGAGGCGCCTCCGTGTGTCAAAAATAGGCCGCGGACACAGCCGCGCCGAAAAATTCCCGCCCGAAGGCCGGGGCGCCAAGTTCGTCCAGCGGAAAATGGCCACAAAAACGGGTGGGCTATAGCCTTGGGGGGTGGGGCTGGCAACCTTCGTCCGCCGGACTCGGAATAGCGCGAGCCTTTGCGAAGCACCTACGTGTGCCAAAAATAGGCCACGGGCACAGCCGCGCCCAAAAATACCCGACCGAAGGCCGGGGCGCCAAGTTCGTCCGGCGGATAATGGCCAAAAAAACGGGTGGGCTATAGCCTTGGGGGGTGGGGCTGGCCGACTTCGTCCGCCGGACTCAGAATGGCGCGAGACTTTGCGAGGCGCCTCTGTGTGACAAAAATAGGCCGCGGGCACAGCCGCGCCCAAAAATACCCGCACGAAGGCCGGGGCGCCAAGTTCGTCCAGCGGAAAATGGCAACAAAAACGGGTGGGCTATAGCCTTGGGGGGTGGGGCTGGCCAACTTCGTCCGCCGGACTCAGAATGGCGCGAGACTTTGCGAGGTGCCTCCGTGTGCCAAAAATAGGCCGCGGTCACAGCCGCGCCGAAAAATACCCGTCCGAATGCCGGGGCGCCAAGTTCGTCCATCGGAAAAAGGGCACAAAAACGGGTGGGCTATAGCCTTGGGGGGTGGGGCTGGCCAACCGTCCGCCCGGACTCGGAATGGCGGGGGACTTTGCGAGGCACCTCCGTGTGCCAAAAATAGGCCGCGGGCACAGCCGCGCCCAAAAATAACCGTCCGAAGGCCGGGGCGACAAGTTCGTGCAGCGGAAAAAGGCCACAAAAATGGGTGGGCTATAGCCTTGCGGGGTGGGGCTGGCCAACTTCATCCGCCGGACTCGGAATGGCGCGAGACTTTGCGAGGCGCCTCCGTGTGCCAAAAATAGGCCGTGGTCACCGCCGCGCCCAAAAATACCCGCCCGATGGCCGGGGCGCCATGTTCGTCCAGCGGAAAATGGCCACAAAAACGGGTGGGCTATAGGCTTGGGGGGTGGGGCTGGACAACTTCGTCCGCCGGACTCGGAATGGCGCGAGGAGCTGGCCAACTTCGTCCGCCGGACTCGGAATGGCGCGAGACTTTGAGAGGCGCATCCGTGTGCCAAAAATAGGCCGCGGGCACAGCCGCGCCCAAAAATACCCGCCCGAAGGCCGGGGCGCCAAGTTCGTCCAGCGGAAAAAGGCCATAAAAACGGGTGGGCTATAGCCTTGGGCGGTGGGGCTGGCCATCTTCGTACGCTGGACTCGGAATGGCGCAAGACTTTGCGAGGCGCCTCCATGTACGAAAAATAGGCCGCAGACTGAACCGCGCCCAAAAATACCCCCCAAAGGCCGGGGCGCCAAGTTCGTCCAGCGGAAAAAGGCCACAAAAACAGGTGGGCTATAGCCTTCGGGGGTGGGGTGGCCAACTTCGTCCGCCGGACTCGGAATGGCGCCAGACTTTGCGAGGCGCCTCCGTGTACCAAAAATAGGCCGCAGGCACAGCCGCGCCCAAAAATACCCGCCCGAAGGCCGGGGCGCCAAGTTCGTCCAGCGGAAAAAGGCCACAAAAACGGGTGGGCTATAGCCTTGGGGGGTGGGGCTGGCCAACTTCGACCGCCGGACTCGGAATGGCGCGAGGAGCTGGCCGACTTCGTCCGCCGGACTCGGAATGGCGCGAGACTTTGCGAGGCACCTCCGTGTCCCAAAAATAGGCCGCGGGCACAGCCGCGCCCAAAAATACCCGCCCGAAGGCCGGGGCGCCAAGTTCGTCCAGCGGAAAATGGCCACAAAAACGGGTGGGCTATAGCCTTGGGGGGTGGGGCTGGCCAACTTCGTCCGCCGGACTCGGATTGGCGCGAGACTTTGCGAGGTGCCTCCGTGTGCCAAAAATAGGCCGCGGACACAGCCGCGCCCAAAAATACCCGCCCGAAGGCCGGGGCGCCAAGTTCGTCCAGCGGAAAATGGCCACAAAAACGGGTGGGCTATAGCCTTGGGGGGTGGGGCTGGCCAACTTCGTCCGCCGGACTCGGAATGGCGCGAGACTTTGCGAGGCGCCTCCGTGTGTCAAAAATAGGCCGCGGACACAGCCGCGCCGAAAAATTCCCGCCCGAAGGCCGGGGCGCCAAGTTCGTCCAGCGGAAAATGGCCACAAAAACGGGTGGGCTATAGCCTTGGGGGGTGGGGCTGGCAACCTTCGTCCGCCGGACTCGGAATAGCGCGAGCCTTTGCGAAGCACCTACGTGTGCCAAAAATAGGCCACGGGCACAGCCGCGCCCAAAAATACCCGACCGAAGGCCGGGGCGCCAAGTTCGTCCGGCGGATAATGGCCAAAAAAACGGGTGGGCTATAGCCTTGGGGGGTGGTGCTGGCCGACTTCGTCCGCCGGACTCAGAATGGCGCGACACTTTGCGAGGCGCCTCTGTGTGACAAAAATAGGCCGCGGGCACAGCCGCGCCCAAAAATACCCGCACGAAGGCCGGGGCGCCAAGTTCGTCCAGCGGAAAATGGCAACAAAAACGGGTGGGCTATAGCCTTGGGGGGTGGGGCTGGCCAACTTCGTCCGCCGGACTCAGAATGGCGCGAGACTTTGCGAGGTGCCTCCGTGTGCCAAAAATAGGCCGCGGTCACAGCCGCGCCGAAAAATACCCGTCCGAATGCCGGGGCGCCAAGTTCGTCCATCGGAAAAAGGGCACAAAAACGGGTGGGCTATAGCCTTGGGGGGTGGGGCTGGCCAACTTCGTCCGCCGGACTCGGAATGGCGGGGGACTTTGCGAGGCACCTCCGTGTGCCAAAAATAGGCCGCGGGCACAGCCGCGCCCAAAAATAACCGTCCGAAGGCCGGGGCGACAAGTTCGTGCAGCGGAAAAAGGCCACAAAAATGGGTGGGCTATAGCCTTGCGGGGTGGGGCTGGCCAACTTCATCCGCCGGACTCGGAATGGCGCGAGACTTTGCGAGGCGCCTCCGTGTGCCAAAAATAGGCCGTGGTCACCGCCGCGCCCAAAAATACCCGCCCGATGGCCGGGGCGCCATGTTCGTCCAGCGGAAAATGGCCACCAACCCGGGTGGGCTATCGGCTTGGGGGGTGGGGCTGGACAACTTCGTCCGCCGGACTCGGAATGGCGCGAGGAGCTGGCCAACTTCGTCCGCCGGACTCGGAATGGCGCGAGACTTTGAGAGGCGCATCCGTGTGCCAAAAATAGGCCGCGGGCACAGCCGCGCCCAAAAATACCCGCCCGAAGGCCGGGGCGCCAAGTTCGTCCAGCGGAAAAAGGCCATAAAAACGGGTGGGCTATAGCCTTGGGCGGTGGGGCTGGCCATCTTCGTACGCTGGACTCGGAATGGCGCAAGACTTTGCGAGGCGCCTCCATGTACGAAAAATAGGCCGCAGACTGAACCGCGCCCAAAAATACCCGCCCGAAGGCCGGGGCGCCAAGTTCGTCCAGCGGAAAAAGGCCACAAAAACAGGTGGGCTATAGCCTTCGGGGGTGGGGTGGCCAACTTCGTCCGCCGGACTCGGAATGGCGCCAGACTTTGCGAGGCGCCTCCGTGTACCAAAAATAGGCCGCAGGCACAGCCGCGCCCAAAAATACCCGCCCGAAGGCCGGGGCGCCAAGTTCGTCCAGCGGAAAAAGGCCACAAAAACGGGTGGGCTATAGCCTTGGGGGGTGGGGCTGGCCAACTTCGACCGCCGGACTCGGAATGGCGCGAGGAGCTGGCCGACTTCGTCCGCCGGACTCGGAATGGCGCGAGACTTTGCGAGGCACCTCCGTGTCCCAAAAATAGGCCGCGGGCACAGCCGCGCCCAAAAATACCCGCCCGAAGGCCGGGGCGCCAAGTTCGTCCAGCGGAAAATGGCCACAAAAACGGGTGGGCTATAGCCTTGGGGGGTGGGGCTGGCCAACTTCGTCCGCCGGACTCGGAATGGCGGGGGACTTTGCGAGGCACCTCCGTGTGCCAAAAATAGGCCGCGGGCACAGCCGCGCCCAAAAATAACCGTCCGAAGGCCGGGGCGACAAGTTCGTGCAGCGGAAAAAGGCCACAAAAATGGGTGGGCTATAGCCTTGCGGGGTGGGGCTGGCCAACTTCATCCGCCGGACTCGGAATGGCGCGAGACTTTGCGAGGCGCCTCCGTGTGCCAAAAATAGGCCGTGGTCACCGCCGCGCCCAAAAATACCCGCCCGATGGCCGGGGCGCCATGTTCGTCCAGCGGAAAATGGCCACAAAAACGGGTGGGCTATAGGCTTGGGGGGTGGGGCTGGACAACTTCGTCCGCCGGACTCGGAATGGCGCGAGGAGCTGGCCAACTTCGTCCGCCGGACTCGGAATGGCGCGAGACTTTGAGAGGCGCATCCGTGTGCCAAAAATAGGCCGCGGGCACAGCCGCGCCCAAAAATACCCGCCCGAAGGCCGGGGCGCCAAGTTCGTCCAGCGGAAAAAGGCCATAAAAACGGGTGGGCTATAGCCTTGGGCGGTGGGGCTGGCCATCTTCGTACGCTGGACTCGGAATGGCGCAAGACTTTGCGAGGCGCCTCCATGTACGAAAAATAGGCCGCAGACTGAACCGCGCCCAAAAATACCCGCCCGAAGGCCGGGGCGCCAAGTTCGTCCAGCGGAAAAAGGCCACAAAAACAGGTGGGCTATAGCCTTCGGGGGTGGGGTGGCCAACTTCGTCCGCCGGACTCGGAATGGCGCCAGACTTTGAGAGGCGCCTCCGTGTACCAAAAATAGGCCGCAGGCACAGCCGCGCCCAAAAATACCCGCCCGAAGGCCGGGGCGCCAAGTTCGTCCAGCGGAAAAAGGCCACAAAAACGGGTGGGCTATAGCCTTGGGGGGTGGGGCTGGCCAACTTCGACCGCCGGACTCGGAATGGCGCGAGGAGCTGGCCGACTTCGTCCGCCGGACTCGGAATGGCGCGAGACTTTGCGAGGCACCTCCGTGTCCCAAAAATAGGCCGCGGGCACAGCCGCGTCCAAAAATACCCGCCCGAAGGCCGGGGCGCCAAGTTGGTCCAGCGGAAAATGGCCACAAAAACGGGTGGGCTATAGCCTTGGGGGGTGGGGCTGGCCAACTTCGTCCGCCGGACTCGGAATGGCGCGAGACTTTGCGAGGCGCCTCCGTGTGCCAAAAATAGGCCGCGGGCACAGCCGCGCCCAAAAATACCCGCCCGAAGGCCGGAGCGCCAAGTTCGTCAAGCGGAAAATGGCCACAAAAACGGTTTGGCTATAGCCTTGGGGGGTGGGGCTGGCCAACTTCGTCCGCCGGACTCGGAATGGCGCGAGACTTTGCGAGGCACCTCTGTGTCCCAAAAATAGGCCGCGGATACAGCCGCGCCCAAAAATACCCACCCGAAGGCCGGGTCGCCAAGTTCGTCCAGCGGAAAAAGGCCACAAAAACGGGTGGGCTATAGCCTTGGGGGGTGGGGCTGGCCAACTTCGTCCGCCGGACTCGGAATGGCGCCAGACTTTGCGAGGTGCCTCCGTGTGCAAAAAATAGGCCGCGGGCACAGCCGCGCCCAAAAATACCCGCCCGAAGGCCGGAGCGCCAAGTTCGTGCAGCGGAAAAAGGCCACAAAAACGGGTGGGCTATAGCCTTGGGGGGTGGGGCTGGCCAACTTCGTCCGCCGGACTCGGAATGGCGCCAGACTTTGCGAGGTGCCTCCGTGTGCAAAAAATAGGCCGCGGGCACAGCCGCGCCCAAAAATACCCGCCCGAAGGCCGGAGCGCCAAGTTCGTGCAGCGGAAAAAGGCCACAAAAACGGGTGGGCTATAGCCTTGGGGGGTGGGGCTGGCCAACTTCGTCCACCGGACTCGGAATGGCGAGAGGAGCTGGCCAACTTCGTCCGCCGGACTCGGAATCGCGCGAGACTTTGCGAGGCACCTCCGTGTCCCAAAAATAGGCCGCGGGCACAGCCGCGCCCAAAAGTACCCGCCCGAAGGCCGGGGCGCCAAGTTCGTCCAGCGGAAAATGGCCACAAAAACGGGTGGGCTATAGCCTTGGCGGGTGCGGCTGGCCGACTTCGTCCGCCGGACTCGGAATGGCGCGAGACTTTACGAGGCGCCTCCGTGTTCTAAAAATAGGCCGCAGGCACAGCCGCGCCCAAAAATACCCGCCCGAAGGCCGGGGCGCCAAGTTCGTCCAGCGGAAAATGGCCACAAAAATGGGTGGGTTATAGCCTTGGGGGGTGGGGCTGGCCCACTTCGTCCGCCGGACTCGGAATGGCGGGAGACTTTGCGAGGCGGCTCCGTGTGCCAAAAATAGGCCGCGGGCACAGCCGCGCCCAAAAATACCCGCCCGAAGGCCGGAGCGCCAAGTTCGTCAAGCGGAAAATGGCCACAAAAACGGGTGGGCTATAGCCTTGGGGGGTGGGGCTGGCCAACTTCGTCCGCCGGACTCGGAATGGCGCGAGACTTTGCGAGGTGACTCCGTGTGCCAAAAATAGGCCGCGGGCACAGCCGCGCCCAAAAATACCCACCCGAAGGCCGGGGCGCCAAGTTCGTCCAGCGGAAAAAGGCCACAAAAACGGGTGGGCTATAGCCTTGGGGGGTGGGGCTGGCCAACTTCGTCCGCCGGACTCGGAATGGCGCGAGGAGCTGGCCAACTTCGTCCGCCGGACTCGGAATGGCGCGAGACTTTGCGAGGCACCTCTGTGTCCCAAAAATAGGCCGCGGATACAGCCGCGCCCAAAAATACCCACCCGAAGGCCGGGTCGCCAAGTTCGTCCAGCGGAAAAAGGCCACAAAAACGGGTGGGCTATAGCCTTGGGGGGTGGGGCTGGCCAACTTCGTCCGCCGGACTCGGAATGGCGACAGACTTTGCGAGGTGCCTCCGTGTGCAAAAAATAGGCCGCGGGCACAGCCGCGCCCAAAAATACCCGCCCGAAGGCCGGAGCGCCAAGTTCGTGCAGCGGAAAAAGGCCACAAAAACGGGTGGGCTATAGCCTTGGGGGGTGGGGCTGGCCAACTTCGTCCGCCGGACTCGGAATGGCGAGAGGAGCTGGCCAACTTCGTCCGCCGGACTCGGAATCGCGCGAGACTTTGCGAGGCACCTCCGTGTCCCAAAAATAGGCCGCGGGCACAGCCGCGCCCAAAAATACCCGCCCGAAGGCCGGGGCGCCAAGTTCGTCCAGCGGAAAATGGCCACAAAAACGGGTGGGCTATAGCCTTGGCGGGTGCGGCTGGCCGACTTCGTCCGCCGGACTCGGAATGGCGCGAGACTTTGCGAGGCGCCTCCGTGTTCTAAAAATAGGCCGCAGGCACAGCCGCGCCCAAAAATACCCGCCCGAAGGCCGGGGCGCCAAGTTCGTCCAGCGGAAAATGGCCACAAAAACGGGTGGGCTATAGCCTTGGGGGGTGGGGCTGGCCCACTTCGTCCGCCGGACTCGGAATGGCGCGAGACTTTGCGAGGCGGCTCCGTGTGCCAAAAATAGGCCGCGGGCACAGCCGCGCCCAAAAATACCCGCCCGAAGGCCGGAGCGCCAAGTTCGTCAAGCGGAAAATGGCCACAAAAACGGGTGGGCTATAGCCTTGGGGGGTGGGGCTGGCCAACTTCGTCCGCCGGACTCGGAATGGCGCGAGACTTTGCGAGGTGACTCCGTGTGCCAAAAATAGGCCGCGGGCACAGCCGCGCCCAAAAATACCCACCCGAAGGCCGGGGCGCCAAGTTCGTCCAGCGGAAAAAGGCCACAAAAACGGGTGGGCTATAGCCTTGGGGGGTGGGGCTGGCCAACTTCGTCCGCCGGACTCGGAATGGCGCGAGGAGCTGGCCAACTTCGTCCGCCGGACTCGGAATGGCGCGAGACTTTGCGAGGCACCTCCGTGTCCCAAAAATAGGCCGCGGGCACAGCCGCGCCCAAAAATATCCGCCCGAAGGCCGGGGCGCCAAGTTCGTCCAGCGGAAAATGGCCACAAAAACGGGTGGGCTATAGCCTTGGCGGGTGCGGCTGGCCGACTTCGTCCGCCGGACTCGGAATGGCGCGAGACTTTGCGAGGCGCCTCCGTGTTCTAAAAATAGGCCGCAGGCACAGCCGCGCCCAAAAATACCCGCCCGAAGGCCGGGGCGCCAAGTTCGTCCAGCGGAAAATGGCCACAAAAACGGGTGGGCTATAGCCTTGGGGGGTGGGGCTGGCCCACTTCGTCCGCCGGACTCGGAATGGCGCGAGACTTTGCGAGGCGGCTCCGTGTGCCAAAAATAGGCCGCGGGCACAGCCGCGCCCAAAAATACCCGCCCGAAGGCCGGAGCGCCAAGTTCGTCAAGCGGAAAATGGCCACAAAAACGGGTGGGCTATAGCCTTGGGGGGTGGGGCTGGCCAACTTCGTCCGCCGGACTCGGAATGGCGCGAGGAGCTGGCCAACTTCGTCCGCCGGACTCGGAATGGCGCGAGACTTTGCGAGGCACCTCCGTGTCCCAAAAATAGGCCGCGGGCACAGCCGCGCCCAAAAATACCCGCCCGAAGGCCGGGGCGCCAAGTTCGTCCAGCGGAAAATGGCCACAAAAACGGGTGGGCTATAGCCTTGGCGGGTGCGGCTGGCCGACTTCGTCCGCCGGACTCGGAATGGCGCGAGACTTTGCGAAGGCGCCTCCGTGTGCCAAAAATAGGCCGCAGGCACAGCCGCGCCCAAAAATACCCGCCCGAAGGCCGGGGCGCCAAGTTCGTCCAGCGGAAAATGGCCACAAAAACGGGTGGGCTATAGCCTTGGGGGGTGGGGCTGGCCGACTTCGTCCGCCGGCCTCGGAATGGTGCGAGACTTTGCGAGGCCCCACCGTGCGCCAAAAATAGGACGCGGGCACTGCCGCACCCAAAAATACCCGCCCGAAGGCCGGGGCGCCAAGTTCGTCCAGCGGAAAATGGCCACAAATACGGGTGGGCTATAGCCTTGGGGGGTGGGGCTGGCCAACTTCGTCCGCCGGACTCGGAATGGCGCGAGACTTTGTGAGGCGGCTCCGTGTGCCATAAATAGGCCGCGGGCACAGCCGCACCCAAAAATACCCGCCCGAAGGCCTGGGCGCCAAGTTCGTCCAGCGGAAAATGGCCACAAAAACGGGTGGGCTATAGCCTTGGGGGGTGAGGCTGGCCAACTTCGTCCGCCGGACTCGGATTGGTGCGAGACTTTGCGAGGTGCCTCCGTGTGCCAAAAATAGGCCGCGGGCACAGCCGCGCCCAAAAATACCTGCCAGAAGGCCGGGGCGCCAAGTTCGTCCAGCGGAAAATGGCCACAAAAACGGGTCGGCTATAGCCTTGGGGGGTGGGGCTGGCCAACTTCGTCCGCCGGCCTCGGAATGGCGCGAGACATTGCGAGGCCCCTCCGTGTGCAAAAAATAGGACGCGGGCACAGCCGCAACCAAAAATACCAGCCCGAAGGCCGGGGCGCCAAGTTCGTCCAGCGGAAAATGGCTACAAAAACGGGTGGGCTATAGCCTTGGGGGGTGGGGCTGGCCAACTTCGTCCGCCGGACTCGGAATGGCGCGAGACTTTGCGAGGCGGCTCCGTGTGCCAAAAATAGGCCGCGGGCACAGCCGCACCCAAAAATACCCACCCGAAGGCCGGGGCGCCAAGTTTGTCCAGCGGAAAATGGGCACAAAAACGGGTGGGCTATAGCCTTGCGGGGTGGAGCTGGCCAACTTCGTCCGCCGGACTCGGAATAGCGCGAGACTTTTCGAGGCATCTCCGTGTGCCAAAAATAGCGCGGGCACAGCCGCGCCCAAAAATACCTGCCAGAAGGCCGGGGCGCCAAGTTCGTCCAGCGGAAAATGGCCACAAAAACGGGTCGGCTATAGCCTTGGGGGGTGGGGCTGGCCAACTTCGTCCGCCGGCCTCGGAATGGCGCGAGACATTGCGAGGCCCCTCCGTGTGCAAAAAATAGGACGCGGGCACAGCCGCAACCAAAAATACCAGCCCGAAGGCCGGGGCGCCAAGTTCGTCCAGCGGAAAATGGCTACAAAAACGGGTGGGCTATAGCCTTGGGGGGTGGGGCTGGCCAACTTCGTCCGCCGGACTCGGAATGGCGCGAGACTTTGCGAGGCGGCTCCGTGTGCCAAAAATAGGCCGCGGGCACAGCCGCATCCAAAAATACCCACCCGAAGGCCGGGGCGCCAAGTTTGTCCAGCGGAAAATGGGCACAAAAACGGGTGGGCTATAGCCTTGCGGGGTGGAGCTGGCCGACTTCGTCCGCCGGACTCGGAATAGCGCGAGACTTTTCGAGGCATCTCCGTGTGCCAAAAATAGCGCGGGCACAGCCGCGCCCAAAAATACCCGCCCGAATGCCGGGGCGCCAAGTTCGTCCAGCGTAAAAAGGCCACAAAAACGGGTGGGCTATAGCCTTGGGGGGTGGGGCTGGCCGACTTCGTCCGCCGGACTCGGAATGGCGTGGGACTTTGCGAGGCACCTCCGTGTGCCAAAAATAGGCCGCGGACACAGCCGCGCCCAAAAATACCCGCCCGAAGGCCGGGGTGCCAAGTTCGTCCAGCGGAAAATGGCCACAAAAACGGGTGGGCAATAGCCTTGGCGGGTGGGGCTGGCCGACTTCGTCCGCCGGACTCGAAATGGCGCGAGACTTTACGAGGCACCTCCGTGTGCCAAAAATAGGCCGCGGGCACAGCCGCGCCCAAAAATACCCGCCCGAAGGCCGGGGCGCCAAGTTCGTCCAGCGGAAAAAGCCACAAAAACGGGTGGGCTATAGCCTTGGGGGGTGGGGCTGGCCAACTTCGTCCGCCGGACTCGGAATGGCGCGGGACTTTGCGAGGCACCTCCGTGTGCCAAAAATAGGCCGCGGACACAGCCGCGTCCAAAAATACCCGCCCGAAGGCCGGGGCGCCAAGTTCGTCCAGCGGAAAATGGCAACAAAAATGGGTGGGCTATAGCCTTGGCGGGTGGGGCTGGCCAACTTCGTCCGCCGGACTCGGAATGGCGCGAGACTTTGCGAGGCACCTCCGTCTGCCAAAAATAGGCCGCGGGCACAGCCGCGCCCAAAAATACCCGCCCGAATGCCGGGGCGCCAAGTTCGTCCAGCGTAAAAAGGCCACAAAAACGGGTGGGCTATAGCCTTGGGGGGTGGGGCTGGCCAACTTCGTCCGCCGGACTCGGAATGGCGCGGGACTTTGCGAGGCACCTCCGTGTGCCAAAAATAGGACGCGGACACAGCCGCACCCAAAAATAACCACCCGAAGGCCGGGTCGCCAAGTTCGTCCAGCGGAAAAATGGCCAGAAAACGGGTGGGCTATAGCCTTGGGGGGAGGGGCTGGCCAACTTTGTCCGCCGGTCTCGGAATGGGGCGAGACTTTGAGAGCGGCCTCCGCATGTCAAAAATAGGCCGCGAGCACAGCCGCGCCCAAAAATAATCGCCGGAAGGTCAGCGCGCCCAAACCCCCCAGCGGAAAAATGGCCAAAAAACGGGTGGGCTATAGCGTTGGGGGGAGGGGCTGGCGAACATCGTCCGCCGGACTCGGAATGGGGTGAGACTTTGCGAGGGGCCTCCGAGTGCCAAATATAGGCTGCAGACACAAGCGCGATAAAAATAACCGCCCGAAGGCCGGGGCGCCAAGTTCGTCCTGTGGAAAAATGGCCAAAAAACGGGTGGGCTATGGCCTTGGGGGGAGGGGCTGGCCCACTTCGTCCGGCGGACTCGGAATGGGGCGAGACTTTGCGAGCGGCTTCCGTGTGCCAAAAATAAGCCGCGCGCACAGCCGCATCCAAAAATAACCGCCCGAAGGCCGGGGCGCCAAGTTCGTCCAGCGGAAAAATGGCCAAAAAACGGGTGGGCTATACCCTTGGGGGGAGGGGCTGGCCAACTTCGTCCGCCGGACTCGGAATGGGTCGAGACTTTTCGAGCGGCCTCCGCGTGCCAAAAATAGGCTACGGGAACAGCCGTGCCAAAAAATAACCGCCCGAAGGTCGGCGCGCCCAAACCCACCAGCGGAAAAATGGCCAAAAAACGGGTGGGCTATAGCCTTGGGGGGAGGGGCAGGCCAACTTCGTCCGCCGGACTCGGAATGGAGCGAGCCTTTGCGAGCGGCCTCCGCGTGCCAAAAATAGGCCGCGGGCACAGCCGCGTCCAAAAATAACCGCCCGAAGGACGGGGCGCCAAGTTCGTCCCGCAGAAAAATGGCCAAAAAACGGGTGGGCTATAGCCTTGGGGGGAGGGGCTGGCCCACTTCGTCCGCCGGACTCGGAATGGGGCGGGCCTTTGCGAGCAGCCTCCGCGTGCCAAAAATAGGCCACGGGCACAGCCGCGCCCAAAAATAACTGATTGAAGGCCGGGGCGCCAAGTTCGTCCAGCGGAAAAATGGCCAAAAAACGGGTGGGCTATAGCCTTGGGGGGAGGGGCTGGCCGACTTCGTCCGCCGGACTCGGAATGGGACGAGACTTTGCGAACGGCCTCCGCGTGCCAAAAATAGGCTACGGGCACAGACGCGCCCAAAAATAACCGCCCGAAGGTTGGCGCGCCAAAACCCCCCAGCTGAAAAATGGCCAAAGCACGGATGGGCTATAGCCTTGGGGGGAGAGGCTGGCCAACTTCGTCCGCCGGACTCGGAATGGGACGAGACTTTGCGAATGGCCTCTGCGTGCCAAAAATAGGCTACGGGCATAGACGCGCCCAAAAATAACCTCCCGAAGGTCGGCGCACCCAAACCCCCCAGCTGAAAAATGGCCAAAAAACGGGTGGGCTATAGCCTTGGGGGGAGAGGCTGGCCAACTTCGTCCGCCGGACTCGGAATGGGGCGAGCCTTTGCGAGCAGCCTCCGCGTGCCAAAAATAGGCCGCGTACACAGCCGCACCGAAAAATAACCGAACGAAGGCCGGGGCGCCAAGTTCGTCCAGCTGAAAAATAGCCAAAAAACGGGTGGGCTATAGCCTTGGGGGGAGGGGCTGGCCAACTTCGTCCGCCGGACTCGGAATGAGGCGAGCCTTTGTGAGCGCCCTCCGCGTGCCAAAAATAGGCCACAGGCACAACCGCGCCCAGAAATAACCGCCCGGAGATCGGCGCGCCCAAACACCCCAGCGGAAAAATGGCCAAAAAACGGGTGGGCTATAGCCTTGGGGGGAGGGGCTGGCCAACTTCGTCCGCCGGACTCGGAATGGGGCGGGCCTTTGCGAGCAGCCTCCGCGTGCCAAAAATAGGCTACGGGCTAAGCCGCGCCCAAAAATAACCGCCCGAAGGTCGGCGCGCCCAAACCTCCCAGCGGAAAAATGGCCAAAAAACGGGTGGCCTATAGCCTTGGGGGGAGAGGCTGGCCAACTTCGTCCGCCGGACTCGCAATGGGGCGAGCCTTTGCGAGCAGCCTCCGCGTGCCAAAAATAGGCTATGGACACCGCCGCGCCCAAAAATAACCGCCCGAAGGTCGGCGCGCCCAAACCCCCCAGCGGAAAAATGGCCAAAAAACGGGTGGGCTATAGCCTTGGGGGGAGGGGCAGGCCAACTTCGTCCGCCGGACTCGGAATGGAGCGAGCCTTTGCGAGCGGCCTCCGCGTGCATAAAATAGGCCGTGGGCACAGCCGCGCCCAAAAATAACCGCCCGAAGGCCGGAGCGCGACGTTCGTCCCATGGAAAAATTGCCAAAAAACGGGTGTGGGCTATAGCCTTGGGGGGAGGGGCTGGCCCACTTCGTCCGCCGGACTCGGAATGGGGCGAGCCTTTGCGAGCGGCCTCCGCGTGCCAAAAATAGGCCACGGGCACAGCCGCGCCCAAAAATAACCGCCCGAAGGTCGGCGCGCCCAAACCACCCAGCGGAAAAATGGCCAAAAAACGGGTGGGCTATAGCCTTGGGGGGAGGGGCTGGCCAACTTCGTCCGCCGGACTCAGAATAGGGCGAGACTTTGCAAGCGGCCTCTGCGTGCCAAAAATAGGCTACGGACACAGCCGCGCCCAAAAATAACCGCCCGAAGGTCGGCGCGCCGAAAACCCCCAGCGGAAAAATGGCCAAAAAACGGGTGGGCTATAGCCTTGGGGGGAGAGGCTGGCCAACTTCGTCCGACGGACTCGGAATGGGGAGAGCCTTTGCGAGCAGCCTCCGCGTGCCAAAAATAGGCTACGGGCACAGCCGCGCCCAAAAATAACCGCCCGAAGGTCGGCGCGCCCAAACCCCCCAGCGGAAAAATGGCCAAAAAACGGGTGGGCTATAGACTTGGGGGGAGGGGCAGGCCAACTTCGTCCGCCGGACTCGGAATGGGGCGAGACTTTGCGAGCGGCCTCCGCGTGCCAAAAATAGGCTACGGGCACAGCCGCGCCCAAAAATAACCGCCCGAAGGTCGGCACGCCCAAACCCCCCAGCGGAAAAATGGCCAAAAAACGGGTGGGCTATAGACTTGGGGGGAGGGGCTGGCCAACTTCGTCCGCCGGACTCGGAATGAGGCGAGCCTTTGTGAGCGCCCTCCGCGTGCCAAAAATAGGCCACAGGCACAACCGCGCCCAGAAATAACCGCCCGGAGATCGGCGCGCCCAAACACCCCAGCGGAAAAATGGCCAAAAAACGGGTGGGCTATAGCCTTGGGGGGAGGGGCTGGCCAACTTCGTCCGCCGGACTCGGAATGGGGCGGGCCTTTGCGAGCATCCTCCGCGTGCCAAAAATAGGCTACGGGCTAAGCCGCGCCCAAAAATAACCGCCCGAAGGTCGGCGCGCCCAAACCTCCCAGCGGAAAAATGGCCAAAAAACGGGTGGGCTATAGCCTTGGGGGGAGAGGCTGGCCAACTTCGTCCGCCGGACTCGCAATGGGGCGAGCCTTTGCGAGCAGCCTCCGCGTGCCAAAAATAGGCTATGGACACCGCCGCGCCCAAAAATAACCGCCCGAAGGTCGGCGCGCCCAAACCCCCCAGCGGAAAAATGGCCAAAAAACGGGTGGGCTATAGCCTTGGGGGGAGGGGCAGGCCAACTTCGTCCGCCGGACTCGGAATGGAGCGAGCCTTTGCGAGCGGCCTCCGCGTGCATAAAATAGGCCGTGGGCACAGCCGCGCCCAAAAATAACCGCCCGAAGGCCGGAGCGCGACGTTCGTCCCATGGAAAAATTGCCAAAAAACGGGTGTGGGCTATAGCCTTGGGGGGAGGGGCTGGCCCACTTCGTCCGCCGGACTCGGAATGGGGCGAGCCTTTGCGAGCGGCCTCCGCGTGCCAAAAATAGGCCACGGGCACAGCCGCGCCCAAAAATAACCGCCCGAAGGTCGGCGCGCCCAAACCACCCAGCGGAAAAATGGCCAAAAAACGGGTGGGCTATAGCCTTGGGGGGAGGGGCTGGCCAACTTCGTCCGCCGGACTCAGAATAGGGCGAGACTTTGCAAGCGGCCTCTGCGTGCCAAAAATAGGCTACGGACACAGCCGCGCCCAAAAATAACCGCCCGAAGGTCGGGCGCGCGAAAACCCCAGCGGAAAAATGGCCAAAAACGGGTGGGCTATAGCCTTTGGGGAGAGGCTGGCCAACTTCGTCCGACGGACTCGGAATGGGGGGAGAGCCTTTGCGAGCAGCCTCCGCGTGCCAAAAATAGGCTACGGGCACAGCCGCGCCCAAAAATAACCGCCCGAAGGTCGGCACGCCCAAAACCCCAGCGGAAAAATGGCCAAAAACGGGTGGGCTATAGACTTGGGGGAGGGCAGGCCAACTCGTCCGCCGGACTCGGAATGGGGCGAGACTTTGCGAGCGGCCTCCGCGTGTGCAAAAATAGGCTACGGGCACAGCGCGCAAAAAAATAACCGCCCGAAGGTCGGGCGCACCCAAACCACCAGCGGAAAAATGGCCAAAAACGGGTGGGCTATAGCCTTGGGGGGAGAGGCTGGCCAACTTCGTCCGACGGACTCGGAATGGGGAGAGCCTTTGCGAGCGGCCTCCGTGTGCCAAAAATAGGCTGCGGGCAGAGCCTCGCACAAAAATTCCCGCCCGAAGGCCTGGGCGCCAAGTTCGTCCAGCGGAAAATGGCCACAAAAACGGGTGGGCTATAGCCTTGGGGGGAGGGGCTGGCCCACTTCGTCCGCCGGATTCGGAATGGGGCGAGACTTTACGAGCGGCCTCCGCGTGCCAAAAATAGGACACGGGCACAGCCGCGCTAAAAAATAACCGCCCGAAGGTCGGCGCGCCCAAACCCCCCAGCGGAAAAATGGCCAAAAAACGGGTGGGCTATAGACTTGGGGGGAGGGGCAGGCCAACTTCGTCCGCCGGACTCGGAATGGGGCGAGACTTTGCGAGCGGCCTCCGCGTGCCAAAAATAGGCTACGGGCACAGCCGCGCAAAAAAATAACCGCCCGAAGGTCGGCGCACCCAAACCACCCAGCGGAAAAATGGCCAAAAAACGGGTGGGCTATAGCCTTGGGGGGAGGGGCAGGCCGACTTCGTCCGCCGGACTTGGAATGGAGCGAGCCTTTGCGAGCGGCCTCCGCGTGCCAAAAATAGGCCGTGGGCACAGCCGCGCCCAAAAATAACCGCCCGAAGGCCGGAGCGCCACGTTCGTCCCGTGGAAAAATTGCCAAAAAACGGGTGTGGGCTATAGCCTTGGGGGGAGGGGCTGGCCCACTTCGTCCGCCGGACTCGGAATGGGGCGAGCCTTTGCGAGCGGCCTCCGCGTGCCAAAAATAGGCCACGGGCACAGCCGCGCCCAAAAATACCCGCCCGAAGGCCGGGCCGCCAAGTTCGTCCAGCGGAAAAAGGCCACAAAAACGGGTGGGCTATAGCCTTGGGGGGTGGGGCTGGCCAACTTCGTCCGCCGGACTCGTAATGGCGCAAGACTTTGCAAGGCGTCTCCGTGTGCCAAAAATAGGCTGCGGGCAGAGCCTCGCACAAAAATACCCGCCCGAAGGCCTGGGCGCCAAGTTCGTCCAGCGGAAAATGGCCACAAAAACGGGTGGGCTATAGCCTTGGGGGGTGGGGCTGGCCGACTTCGTCCGCCGGACTCGGAATGGCGCGAGACTTTGCGAGGCGCCTCCGTGTGACAAAAATAGGCCGCGGGCACAGCCGCGCCCAAAAATACCCGCCCGAAGGCCGGGGCGCCAATTTCGTCCAGCGGAAAATGGCCACAAAAACGGGTGGGCTATAGCCTTGGGGGGTGGGGCTGGCCAACTTCGTCCGCCGGACTCGTAATGGCGCAAGACTTTGCAAGGCGTCTCCGTGTGCCAAAAATAGGCTGCGGGCAGAGCCTCACACAAAAATGCCCGCCCGAAGGCCTGGGCGCCAAGTTCGTCCAGCGGAAAATGGCCACAAAAACGGGTGGGCTATAGCCTTGGGGGGTGGGGCTGGCCGACTTCGTCCGCCGGACTCGGAATGGCGCGAGACTTTGCGAGGTGCCTCTGTGTGACAAAAATAGGCCGCGGGCACAGCCGCGCCCAAAAATACCCGCCCGAAGGCCGGAGCGCCAAGTTCGTGCAGCGAAAAATGGCCACAAAAACGGGTGGGCTATAGCCTTCGGGGGTGGGGCTGGCCAACTTCGTCCGCCGGACTCGTAATGGCGCAAGACTTTGCAAGGCGTCTCCGTGTGCCAAAAATAGGCTGCGGGCAGAGCCTCGCACAAAAATACCCACCCGAAGGCCTAGGCGCCAAGTTCGTCCAGCGGAAAATGGCCACAAAAACGGGTGGGCTATAGCCTTGGGGGGTGGGGCTGGCCGACTTCGTCCGCCGGACTCGGAATGGCGCGAGACTTTGCGAGGTGCCTCTGTGTGACAAAAATAGGCCGCGGACACAGCCGCGCCCAAAAATACCCGCCCGAAGGCCGGGGCGCCAAGTTCGTCCAGCGGAAAATGGCCACAAAAACGGGTGGGCTATAGCCTTGGGGGGTGGGGCTGGCCAACTTCGTCCGCCGGACTCGGAATGGCGCGAGACTTTGCGAGGCGCCTCCGTGTGTCAAAAATAGGCCGCGGACACAGCCGCGCCCAAAAATACCCGCCCGAAGGCCGGGGCGCCAAGTTCGTCCAGCGGAAAATGGCCAAAAAACGGGTGGGCTATAGCCTTGGGGGGAGGGGCTGGCCAACTTTGTGCACCGGACTCGGAATGGGGAGAGCCTTTACGAGCAGCCTCCGCGTGCCAAAAATAGGCTACGGGCACAGCCGCGCCCAAAAATAACCGCCCGAAGGGCGGTGCGCCGAAACCCCCAACCCTAAAAATGGCAAAAAAACGGGTGGGCTGTAGCCTTGGGGGAGGGGCTGGCCAACTTCGTCCGCGGGACTCGGAATGGGCGAGACTTTGCGAGCGGCCTCCGCGTACCAAAAATAGGCCGCAGGCACAGCCGCGCCCAACAATAACCGATCAAAGGCCTGGGCGCCAAGTTCGTCCAGCGGAAAAATGGCCAAAAAACGGGTGGGCTATAGCCTTGGGGGTGGGGCTGGCCAACTTCATCCGCCGGACTCGGAATGGCCCGAGACTTTGCGAAGCACCTCCGTGTGCCAAAAATAAGCCGCGGGCACAGCGCGCCTAAAAATAACCGCCCGAAGGCCGGAGCGCCACGTTCGTCCAGCGGAAAAGTGGCCAAAAAACGGGTGGGCTATAGCCTTGGGGGGTGGGGCTGGCCAACTTCGTCCGCCGGACTCGTAATGGCGCAAGACTTTGCAAGGCGTCTCCGTGTGCCAAAAATAGGCTGCGGGCAGAGCCTCGCACAAAAATACCCACCCGAAGGCCTAGGCGCCAAGTTCGTCCAGCGGAAAATGGCCACAAAAACGGGTGGGCTATAGCCTTGGGGGGTGGGGCTGGCCGACTTCGTCCGCCGGACTCGGAATGGCGCGAGACTTTGCGAGGTGCCTCTGTGTGACAAAAATAGGCCGCGGGCACAGCCGCGCCCAAAAATACCCGCCCGAAGGCCGGAGCGCCAAGTTCGTGCAGCGAAAAATGGCCACAAAAACGGGTGGGCTATAGCCTTGGGGGGTGGGGCTGGCCAACTTCGTCCGCCGGACTCGTAATGGCGCAAGACTTTGCAAGGCGTCTCCGTGTGCCAAAAATAGGCTGCGGGCAGAGCCTCGCACAAAAATACCCACCCGAAGGCCTAGGCGCCAAGTTCGTCCAGCGGAAAATGGCCACAAAAACGGGTGGGCTATAGCCTTGGGGGGTGGGCCTGGCCGACTTCGTCCGCCGGACTCGGAATGGCGCGAGACTTTGCGAGGTGCCTCTGTGTGACAAAAATAGGCCGCGGGCACAGCCGCGCCCAAAAATACCCGCCCGAAGGCCGGGGCGCCAATTTCGTCCAGCGGAAAATGGCAACAAAAACGGGTGGGCTATAGCCTTGGGGGTGGGGCTGGCCAACTTCGTCCGCCGGACTCGGAATGGCGCGAGACTTTGCGAGGTGCCTCCATGTGCCAAAAATAGGCCGCGGACACAGCCGCGCCCAAAAATACCCGCCCGAAGGCCGGGGCGCCAAGTTCGTCCAGCGGAAAATGGCCACAAAAACGGGTGGGCTATAGCCTTGGGGGGTGGGGCTGGCCAACTTCGTCCGCCGGACTCGGAATGGCGCGAGACTTTGCGAGGCGCCTCCGTGTGTCAAAAATAGGCCGCGGACACAGCCGCGCCCAAAAATACCCGCCCGAAGGCCGGGGCGCCAAGTTCGTCCAGCGGAAAATGGCCACAAAAACGGGTGGGCTATAGCCTTGGGGGGTGGGGCTGGCAACCTTCGTCCGCCGGACTCGGAAGAGCGCGAGCCTTTGCGAAGCACCTACGTGTGCCAAAAATAGGCCGCGGGCACAGCCGCGCCCAAAAATACCCGACCGAAGGCCGGGGCGCCAAGTTCGTCCGGCGGATAATGGCCACAAAAACGGGTGGGCTATAGCCTTGGGGGTGGGGCTGGCCGACTTCGTCCGCCGGACTCGGAATGGCGCGAGACTTTGCGAGGCGCCTCCGTGTGACAAAAATAGGCCGCGGGCACAGCCGCGCCCAAAAATACCCGCCCGAAGGCCGGGGCGCCCAGTTCGTCCAGCGGAAAATGGCAACAAAAACGGGTGGGCTATAGCCTTCGGGGGTGGGGCTGGCCAACTTCGTCCGCCGGACTCGGAATGGCGCGAGACTTTGCGAGGTGCCTCCGTGTGCCAAAAATAGGCCGCGGTCACAGCCGCGCCCAAAAATACCCGCCCGAATGCCGGGGCGCCAAGTTCGTCCATCGGAAAAAGGGCACAAAAACGGGTGGGCTATAGCCTTGGGGGGTGGGGCTGGCCAACTTCGTCCGCCGGACTCGTAATGGCGCAAGACTTTGCAAGGCGTCTCCGTGTGCCAAAAATAGGCTGCGGGCAGAGCCTCGCACAAAAATACCCACCCGAAGGCCTAGGCGCCAAGTTCGTCCAGCGGAAAAATGGCCAAAAAACGGGTGGGCTATAGCCTTGGGGGGTGGGGCTGGCCGACTTCGTCCGCCGGACTCGGAATGGCGCGAGACTTTGCGAGGTGCCTCTGTGTGACAAAAATAGGCCGCGGGCACAGCCGCGCCCAAAAATACCCGCCCGAAGGCCGGAGCGCCAAGTTCGTGCAGCGAAAAATGGCCACAAAAACGGGTGGGCTATAGCCTTCGGGGGTGGGGCTGGCCAACTTCGTCCGCCGGACTCGTAATGGCGCAAGACTTTGCAAGGCGTCTCCGTGTGCCAAAAATAGGCTGCGGGCAGAGCCTCGCACAAAAATACCCACCCGAAGGCCTAGGCGCCAAGTTCGTCCAGCGGAAAAATGGCCAAAAAACGGGTGGGCTATAGCCTTGGGGGTGGGGCTGGCCAACTTCATCCGCCGGACTCGGAATGGCCCGAGAATTTGTGAAGCACCTCCGTGTGCCAAAAATAAGCCGCGGGCACAGCCGCGCCCAAAAATACCCGCCCGAAGGCCGGGGCGCCAAGTTCGTCCAGCGGAAAAAGGCCACAAAAACGGGTGGGCTATAGCCTTGGGGGGTGGGGCTGGCCAACTTCGTCCGCCGGACTCGTAATGGCGCAAGACTTTGCAAGGCGTCTCCGTGTGCCAAAAATAGGCTGCGGGCAGAGCCTCGCACAAAAATACCCACCCGAAGGCCTAGGCGCCAAGTTCGTCCAGCGGAAAATGGCCACAAAAACGGGTGGGCTATAGCCTTGGGGGGTGGGGCTGGCCGACTTCGTCCGCCGGACTCGGAATGGCGCGAGACTTTGCGAGGTGCCTCTGTGTGACAAAAATAGGCCGCGGGCACAGCCGCGCCCAAAAATACCCCCCCGAAGGCCGGAGCGCCAAGTTCGTGCAGCGAAAAATGGCCACAAAAACGGGTGGGCTATAGCCTTCGGGGGTGGGGCTGGCCAACTTCGTCCGCCGGACTCGTAATGGCGCAAGACTTTGCAAGGCGTCTCCGTGTGCCAAAAATAGGCTGCGGGCAGAGCCTCGCACAAAAATACCCACCCGAAGGCCTAGGCGCCAAGTTCGTCCCCGCGCAAAATGGCCACAAAAACGGGTGGGCTATAGCCTTGGGGGGTGGGGCTGGCCGACTTCGTCCGCCGGACTCGGAATGGCGCGAGACTTTGCGAGGTGCCTCTGTGTGACAAAAATAGGCCGCGGGCACAGCCGCGCCCAAAAATACCCGCCCGAAGGCCGGGGCGCCAATTTCGTCCAGCGGAAAATGGCAACAAAAACGGGTGGGCTATAGCCTTGGGGGTGGGGCTGGCCAACTTCGTCCGCCGGACTCGGAATGGCGCGAGACTTTGCGAGGTGCCTCCATGTGCCAAAAATAGGCCGCGGACACAGCCGCGCCCAAAAATACCCGCCCGAAGGCCGGGGCGCCAAGTTCGTCCAGCGGAAAATGGCCACAAAAACGGGTGGGCTATAGCCTTGGGGGGTGGGGCTGGCCAACTTCGTCCGCCGGACTCGGAATGGCGCGAGACTTTGCGAGGCGCCTCCGTGTGTCAAAAATAGGCCGCGGACACAGCCGCGCCGAAAAGTTCCCGCCCGAAGGCCGGGGCGCCAAGTTCGTCCAGCGGAAAATGGCCACAAAAACGGGTGGGCTATAGCCTTGGGGGGTGGGGCTGGCAACCTTCGTCCGCCGGACTCGGAAGAGCGCGAGCCTTTGCGAAGCACCTACGTGTGCCAAAAATAGGCCGCGGGCACAGCCGCACCCAAAAATACCCGACCGAAGGCCGGGGCGCCAAGTTCGTCCGGCGGATAATGGCCACAAAAACGGGTGGGCTATAGCCTTGGGGGTGGGGCTGGCCGACTTCGTCCGCCGGACTCGGAATGGCGCGAGACTTTGCGAGGCGCCTCCGTGTGACAAAAATAGGCCGCGGGCACAGCCGCGCCCAAAAATACCCGCCCGAAGGCCGGGGCGCCCAGTTCGTCCAGCGGAAAATGGCAACAAAAACGGGTGGGCTATAGCCTTCGGGGGTGGGGCTGGCCAACTTCGTCCGCCGGACTCGGAATGGCGCGAGACTTTGCGAGGTGCCTCCGTGTGCCAAAAATAGGCCGCGGTCACAGCCGCGCCCAAAAATACCCGCCCGAATGCCGGGGCGCCAAGTTCGTCCATCGGAAAAAGGGCACAAAAACGGGTGGGCTATAGCCTTGGGGGGTGGGGCTGGCCAACTTCGTCCGCCGGACTCGTAATGGCGCAAGACTTTGCAAGGCGTCTCCGTGTGCCAAAAATAGGCTGCGGGCAGAGCCTCGCACAAAAATACCCACCCGAAGGCCTAGGCGCCAAGTTCGTCCAGCGGAAAATGGCCACAAAAACGGGTGGGCTATAGCCTTGGGGGGTGGGGCTGGCCGACTTCGTCCGCCGGACTCGGAATGGCGCGAGACTTTGCGAGGTGCCTCTGTGTGACAAAAATAGGCCGCGGGCACAGCCGCGCCCAAAAATACCCGCCCGAAGGCCGGAGCGCCAAGTTCGTGCAGCGAAAAATGGCCACAAAAACGGGTGGGCTATAGCCTTCGGGGGTGGGGCTGGCCAACTTCGTCCGCCGGACTCGTAATGGCGCAAGACTTTGCAAGGCGTCTCCGTGTGCCAAAAATAGGCTGCGGGCAGAGCCTCGCACAAAAATACCCACCCGAAGGCCTAGGCGCCAAGTTCGTCCAGCGGAAAATGGCCACAAAAACGGGTGGGCTATAGCCTTGGGGGGTGGGGCTGGCCGACTTCGTCCGCCGGACTCGGAATGGCGCGAGACTTTGCGAGGTGCCTCTGTGTGACAAAAATAGGCCGCGGGCACAGCCGCGCCCAAAAATACCCGCCCGAAGGCCGGGGCGCCAATTTCGTCCAGCGGAAAATGGCACCAAAAACTGGTGGGCTATAGCCTTGGGGGTGGGGCTGGCCAACTTCCGTCCGCGGACTCGGAATGGCGCGAGACTTTGCGAGGTGCCTCCATGTGCCAAAAATAGGCCGCGGACACAGCCGCGCCCAAAAATACCCGCCCGAAGGCCGGGGCGCCAAGTTCGTCCAGCGGAAAATGGCCACAAAAACGGGTGGGCTATAGCCTTGGGGGGTGGGGCTGGCCAACTTCGTCCGCCGGACTCGGAATGGCGCGAGACTTTGCGAGGCGCCTCCGTGTGTCAAAAATAGGCCGCGGACACAGCCGCGCCCAAAAATACCCGCCCGAAGGCCGGGGCGCCAAGTTCGTCCAGCGGAAAATGGCCACAAAAACGGGTGGGCTATAGCCTTGGGGGGTGGGGCTGGCAACCTTCGTCCGCCGGACTCGGAAGAGCGCGAGCCTTTGCGAAGCACCTCACGTGTGCCAAAAATAGGCCATGGGCACAGCCGCGCCAAAAATACCCGACCGAAGGCCGGGCGCCAAGTTCGCCCGGCGGATAATGGCCACAAAAACGGGTGGGCTATAGCCTTGGGGGTGGGGCTGGCCGACTTCGTCCGCCGGACTCGGAATGGCGCGAGACTTTGCGAGCGCCTCCGTGTGACAAAAATAGGCCGCGGGCACAGCCGCGCCCAAAAATACCCGCCCGAAGGCCGGGGCGCCCAGTTCGTCCAGCGGAAAATGGCAACAAAAACGGGTGGGCTATAGCCTTCGGGGGTGGGGCTGGCCAACTTCGTCCGCCGGACTCGGAATGGCGCGAGACTTTGCGAGGTGCCTCCGTGTGCCAAAAATAGGCCGCGGTCACAGCCGCGCCCAAAAATACCCGCCCGAATGCCGGGGCGCCAAGTTCGTCCATCGGAAAAAGGGCACAAAAACGGGTGGGCTATAGCCTTGGGGGGTGGGGCTGGCCAACTTCGTCCGCCGGACTCGGAATGGGGCGAGACTTTGCGAGCGGCCTCCGCGTGCCAAAAATAGGCCGCGGGCACAGCCACGCCCAAAAATAACAGCCCGAAGGTCGGCGCGCCCAAACACCCCAGCGGAAAAATGGCCAAAAAACGGGTGGGCTATAGCCTTGGGGGGAGGGGCTGGCCAACTTCGTCCTCCGGACTCGGAATGGGGCGAGACTTTGCGAGCAGCCTCCGCGTGCTAAAAATAGGCCGCGGGCACAGCCGCGCCCAAAAACAACCCGCCGATGGTCATTGCGCCCAAACCCCCCAGCGGAAAAATGGCCAAAATATGGGTGGGCTATAGCCTTGGGGGGAGGGGCTAGCCAACTTCGTCCGCGGGACTCGGAATGGGTTGAGACTTTGTGAACGGCCTCCGCGTGCCAAAAATAGGCCGCGGGCACAGCCGTGCCCAAAAATAACCGCGCGAAGGCCGGGGCGCCAAGTCGTCCAGCGGAAAAATGGCCAAAAAACGGGTGGGCTATAGCCTTGGGGGGAGGGGCTGGCCAACTTCGTCCGCCGGACTCGGAATGGGGCACGACTTTGCGAGCGGCCTCCGCGTGCCAAAAATAGGCCGCGGACACAGCCACGCCCAAAAATAACAGCCCGAAGGTCGGCGCGCCCAAACACCCCAGCGGAAAAATGGCCAAAAAACGGGTGGCCTATCGCCTTGGGGGGAGGGGCTGGCCCACTTCGTCCGCCAGACTCGGAATGGGGCGAGACTTTGCGAGCGGCCTCCGGGTGCCAAAAATAGGCCGCGGACACAGCCGCGCCCAAAAATAACCGCCCGAAGGCCGGGGCACCAAGTTCGTCCAGCGGAAAAATGGACAAAAAACGGGTGGGCTATAGCCTTGGGGGGAGGGGCTGGCCAACTTCGTCCGCCGGACTCGGAATGGGGCGAGACTTTGCGAGCGGCCTCCACGTGCCAAAAATAGGCCGCGGGCATAGCCACGCCCAAAAATAACAGCCCGAAGGTCGGCACGCCCAAACCCCCCAGCGGAAAAATGGCCAAAAAACAGGTGGGCTATAGCCTTGGGGGGAGGGGCTGGCCAACTTCATCCGCCGGACTCGGAATGGGGCGAGACTTTGCGAGCCTCATCCGCGTGCCAAAAATAGGCCGTGGGCACAGCCGCGCCCAAAAATAAAAGCCCGAAGGCCGGGGCACGAAGTTCGTCCAGCGGAAAAATGGCCAAAAAACGGGTGGGCTATAGCCTTGGGGGGAGGGGCTGGCCAACTTCGTCCGCCGGACTCGGAATGGGGTGAGACTTTGTGAACGGCTTCCGCGTGCCAAAAATAGGACACGGGCCCAGCCGCGCCCAAAAATAACCGCCCGAAGGTCGGCGCACCCAAACCCCCCAGCGGAAAAATGGCAAAAAAACGGGTGGGCTATAGCCTTGGGGGGAGGGGCTGGCCAACTTCGTCCTCCGGACTCGGAATGGGGCGAGACTTTGCGAGCGGCCTCCGCGTGCTAAAAATAGGACGCGGGCACAGCCGCGTCCAAAAACAACCCGCCGAAGGTCATTGCGCCCAAACCCCCCAGCGGAAAAATGGCCAAAATATGGGTGGGCTATAGCCTTGGGGGGAGGGGCTAGCCAACTTCGTCCGCGGGACTCGGAATGGGTTGAGACTTTGTGAACGGCCTCCGCGTGCCAAAAATAGGCCGCGGGCACAGCCGCGCCCAAAAAATAACCGCCCGAAGGCCGGGGCGCCAAGTTGTCCAGCGGAAAAATGGCCAAAAAACGGGTGGGCTATAGCCTTGGGGGGAGGGGCTGGCCAACTTCGTCCGCCGGACTCGGAATGGGGCGCGACTTTGCGAGTGGCCTCCGCGTGCCAAAAATAGGCCGCGGACACAGCCACGCCCAAAAATAACAGCCCGAAGGTCGGCGCGCCCAAACACCCCAGCGGAAAAATGGCCAAAAAACGGGTGGCCTATCGCCTTGGGGGGAGGGGCTGGCCCACTTCGTCCGCCAGACTCGGAATGGGGCGAGACTTTGCGAGCGGCCTCCGGGTGCCAAAAATAGGCCGCGGACACAGCCGCGCCCAAAAATAACCGCCCGAAGGCCGGGGCACCAAGTTCGTCCAGCGGAAAAATGGACAAAAAACGGGTGGGCTATAGCCTTGGGGGGAGGGGCTGGCCAACTTCGTCCGCCGGACTCGGAATGGGGCGAGACTTTACGAGTGGCCTCCGCGTGCCAAAAATAGGCCGTGGGCATAGCCACGCCCAAAAATAACAGCCCGAAGGTCGGCACGCCCAAACCCCCCAGCGGAAAAATGGCCAAAAAACAGGTGGGCTATAGCCTTGGGGGGAGGGGCTAGCCAACTTCGTCCGCGGGACTCGGAATGGGATGAGACTTTGCGAACGGCCTCCGCGTGCCAAAAATAGGCCGCGGGCACAGCCGCGCCCAAAAATAACCGCCCGAAGGCCGGGGCGCCAAGTCGTCCAGCGGAAAAATGGCCAAAAAACGGGTGGGCTATAGCCTTGGGGGGAGGGGCTGGCCAACTTCGTCCGCCGGACTCGGAATGGGGCGAGACTTTGCGAGCGGCCTCCGCGTGCCAAAAATAGGCCGCGGGCTTAGCCACGCCCAAAAATAACAGCCCGAAGGTCGGCGCGCCCAAACCCCCCAGCGGAAAAATGGCCAAAAAACGGGTGGGCTATAGCCTTGGGGGGAGGGGCTGGCCAACTTCGTCCGCCGGACTCGGAATGGGGCGAGACATTGCGAGCGGCCTCCGCGTGCCAAAAATAGGCCGCGGGCATAGCCACGCCCAAAAATAACAGCCCGAAGGTCGGCGCGCCCAAACCCCCCAACGGAAAAATGGCCAAAAAACGGGTGGGCTATAGCCTTGGGGGGAGGGGCTAGCCAACTTCGTCCGCGGGACTCGGAATGGGTTGAGACTTTGCGAACGGCCTCCGCGTGCCAAAAATAGGCCGCGGGCACAGCCGCGCCCAAAAATAACCGCGCGAAGGCCGGGGCACCAAGTAGTCCAGCGGAAAAATGGCCAAAAAACGGGTGGGCTATAGCCTTGGGGGGAGGGGCTGGCCAACTTCGTCCGCCGGACTCGGAATGGGGCGAGACTTTGCGAGCGGCCTCCGCGTGCCAAAAATAGGCCGCGGGGATCGCCCTGCCCAAAAATAACCGCCCGCAGGGCGGGGCGCCCAACCCCCCCAGCGGAAAAATGGCCAAAAAACGGGTGGGCTATAGCCTTGGGGGGAGGGGCTGGCCAACTTCGTCCGCCGGACTCGGAATGGGGCGAGACATTGCGAGCGGCCTCCGCGTGCCAAAAATAGGCCGCGGGCATAGCCACTTAAAAATAACAGCCGAAGGTCGGCGCGCCCAAACCCCCCAGCGGAAAAATGGCCAAAAAACGGGTGGGCTATAGCCTTGGGGGGAGGGGCTAGCCAACTTCGTCCGCGGGACTCGGAATGGGTTGAGACTTTGCGAACGGCCTCCGCGTGCCAAAAATAGGCCGCGGGCACAGCCGCGCCCAAAAATAACCGCGCGAAGGCCGGGGCACCAAGTAGTCCAGCGGAAAAATGGCCAAAAAACGGGTGGGCTATAGCCTTGGGGGGAGGGGCTGGCCAACTTCGTCCGCCGGACTCGGAATGGGGCGAGACTTTGCGAGCGGCCTCCGCGTGCCAAAAATAGGCTGCGGGCATAGCCATGCCCAAAAATAACAGCCCGAAGGTCGGCGCGCCCAAACCCCCCAGCGGAAAAATGGCCAAAAAACGGGTGGGCTATAGCCTTGGGGGGAGGGGCTGGCCAACTTCGTCCGCCGGACTCGGAATGGGGCGAGACATTGCGAGCGGCCTCCGCGTGCCAAAAATAGGCCGCGGGCATAGCCACGCCCAAAAATAACAGCCCGAAGGTCGGCGCGCCCAAACCCCCCAACGGAAAAATGGCCAAAAAACGGGTGGGCTATAGCCTTGGGGGGAGGGGCTAGCCAACTTCGTCCGCGGGACTCGGAATGGGTTGAGACTTTGCGAACGGCCTCCGCGTGCCAAAAATCGGCGGCGGGCTCTGCCGGGCCAAAAACTAACCGCGCTACGGCCGGGGCACCAAGTAGTCCAGCGGAAAAATGGCCAAAAAACGGGTGGGCTATAGCCTTGGGGGGAGGGGCTGGCCAACTTCGTCCGCCGGACTCGGAATGGGGCGAGACTTTGCGAGCGGCCTCCGCGTGCCAAAAATAGGCTGCGGGCATAGCCATGCCCAAAAATAACAGCCCGAAGGTCGGCGCGCCCAAACCCCCCAGCGGAAAAATGGCCAAAAAACGGGTGGGCTATAGCCTTGGGGGGAGGGGCTAGCCAACTTCGTCCGCGGGACTCGGAATGGGATGAGACTTTGCGAACGGCCTCCGCGTGCCAAAAATAGGCCGCGGACACAGCCGCACCCAAAAATAACCGCCCGAAGGCCGGGGCGCCATGTTCGTCCAGTGGAAAAATGGCCAAAAAACGGATGGGCTATAGCCTTGGGGGGAGGGGCTGGCCAACTTCGTCCGCCTGACTCGGAATCGGGCGAGACTTTGCGAGCGGCCTCCGCGTGCCAAAAATAGGCCGCGGGCACATCCGTGCCCAAAAATAACCGCCCGAAGGCCGGGGCGCCATGTTCGTCCAGTGGAAAAATGGCCAAAAAACGGGTGGGCTATAGCCTTGGGGGGAGGGGCTGGCCAACTTCGTCCGCCGGACTCGTAAGGGGGCGAGACTTTGCGAGCGGCCTCCGCGTGCCAAAAATAGGCCGCGGGCACATCCGCGCCCAAAAATAACCAACTGAAGGCCGGGGAACCAAGTTCGTCCAACGAAAAACTGGCCAAAAAACGGGTGGGCTATAGCTTTGGCGGGAGGGGCTGGCCAACTTCGTCCGCCGGACTCAGAATGGCGCGATACTTTACAAGCGGCCTCCGCGTGCCAAAAATAGGCCGCGGGCACAGCCGCACCCAAAAATAACAGCCCGAAGGACGGGGCGCCAAGTTCGTTTAGCGGAAAAATGGCCAAAAAACGAGTGGGCCATAGCCTTGGGGGGAGGGGCTGGCCAACTTCGTCCACCGGACTCGGAATAGGACGAGACTTTGCGAGCGGCCTCCGCGTGCCAACAATAGGCTGCGGACACAGCCGTGCCCAAAAATAACCGCCCCAAGGATGGTGCGCCCAAACCCCCCAGCGGAAAAATGGCCAAAAAATGGGTTGGCTATAGCCTTGGGGGGAGGGGCTGCCCAACTTCGTCCGCCGGACTCGGAATGGGGCGAGACTTTGCAAGTGGCCTCCGCGTGCCAAAAATGGGCCGCGGGCACAGCCGCGCCCAAAAATAACCTCCCGAAGGCCGGTGCGCCAAGTTCGTCCAGCGGAAAAATGGCCAAAAAACGGGTGGGCTATAGCCTTGGGGGGAGGGGCTGGCCAACTTCGTCCGCCGGACTCGGAATGAGACGAGACTTTGCGAACAGCCACCGTGTGCGAAAAATAGGCTGCGGGCACAGCCGCGTCCAAAAATAACCGCCCGATGGTCGGCGCGCCCAAACCCCCCAGCGGAACAATGGCCAAAAAACGGGTGGGCTATAGCCTTGGGGGTGGGGCTGGCCAACTTCGTCCGCCGGACTTGGAATGGGGCGAGACTTTGTGAACGGCCTCCACATGCCAAAAATAGGCCGCGGGCACAGCCGCGCCCAAAAATGACCGCCCGAAGGCCGGGGCGCCAAGTTCGTTCAGCGGAAAAATGGCCAAACTGAAGGCCGGGGAACCAATTTCGTCCAGCGAAAAACTGGCCAAAAAAAGGGTGGGCTATTGCCTTGGGGGGAGGGGCTGGCCAACTTCGTCCACCGGACTCGGAATGGCGCGAGACTTTACAAGCGGCCTCCGCGTGCCAAAAATAGGCCGCGGGCACAGCCGCGCCCAAAAGTAACCGCCCGAATGCCGGGGCGCCAAGTTCGTTCAGCGGAAAAATGGCCAAAAAACGAGTGGGCCATAGCCTTGGGGGGAGGGGCTGTCCAACTTCGTCCGCCGGACTCGGAATGGGGCGACACTTTGCGAGCGGCCTCCGCGTGCCAAAAATAGGCCTCGGGCACAGCCGCGCCCAAAAATAACCGCCCGAAGGCCGGGGCGCCAAGTTCGTTCAGCGGAAAAATGGCCAAAAAACGAGTGGGCCATAGCCTTGGGGGGAGGGGCTGGCCAACTTCATCCGCCGGACTCGGAATGGGGCGACACTTTGCGAGCGGCCTCCGCGTGCCAAAAATAGGCCTCGGCCACAGCCGCGCCCAAAAATAACCGCCCGAAGGCCGGGGCGCCAAGTTCCTTCAGCGGAAAAATGGCCAAAAAACGAGTGGGCCATAGCCTTGGGGGGAGGGGCTCGCCAACTTCGTCCGCCGGACTCGGAATAGGGCGAGACTTTGCGAGCGGCCTCCGCGTGCCAAAAATAGGCCGCGGGCACAGCCGCGCCCAAAAATAACCACCCGAAGGCCGGGGCGCCATGTTCGTCCAGTGGAAAAATGGCCAAAAAACGGGTGGGCTATAGCCTTGGGGGGAGGGGCTGGCCAACTTCGTCCGCCGGACTCGTAATGGGGCGAGACTTTGCGAGCGGCCTCCGCGTGCCAAAAATAGGCCATGGGCACATCCGCGCCCAAAAATAACCAACTGAAGGCCGGGGAACCAAGTTCGTCCAGCGAAAAACTGGCCAAAAAACGGGTGGGCTATAGCCTTGGGGGGAGGGGCTGGCCAACTTCGTCCACCGGACTCGGAATGGCACGAGACTTTACAAGCGGCCTCCGCGTGCCAAAAATAGGCCGCGGGCACAGCCGCACCCAAAAATAACCGCCCGAATGCCGGGGCGCCAAGTTCGTTCAGCGGAAAAATGGCCAAAAAACGAGTGGGCCATAGCCTTGGGGGGAGGGGCTGGCCAACTTCGTCCGCCGGACTCGGAATGGGGCGAGACTTTGCGAGCGGCCTCCGCGTGCGAAAAATAGGCTGCGGACACAGCCGTGCGCAAAAATAACCGCCCCAAGGACGGTGCGCCCAAACCCCCAGCGGAAAAATGGCCAAAAAACGGGTGGGCTATAGCCTTGGGGGGAAGGGCTGGCCAACTTCGTCCGCCGGACTCGGAATGGGGCGAGACTTTGCGAACGGCCTCCGCGTGCCAAAAATGGGCCGCGGGCACAGCCGCGCCCAAAAATAACCTCCCGAAGGCCGGGGCGCCAATTTCGTCCAGCGGAAAAATGGCCAAAAAACGGGTGGGCTATAGCCTTGGGGGGAGGGGCTGGCCAACTTCGTCCGCCGGACTCGGAATGGGGCAAGACTTTGCGAACAGCCTCCGCGTGCAAAAAATAGGCTGCAGGCACAGCCGCGTCCAAAAATAACCGCCCGATGGTCGGCGCGCCCAAACCCCCCCGCGGAAAAATGGTCAAAAAACGGGTGGGCTATAGCCTTGGGGGGTGGGGCGGGCCAACTTCGTCCGCCGGACTTGGAATGGGGCGAGACTTTGTGAGCGGCCTCCGTCTGCCAAAAATAGGCCCCGGGCACAGCCGCGCCCAAAAATAACCGTCCGGAGGCCGGGGCGCCAAGTTCGTCCAGCGGAAAAAGGGCCAAAAAACGGGTGGGCTATAGCCTTGGGGGGTGGGGCTGGCCAACTTCGTCCGCTGGACTCGGAATGGCGCGAGACTTTGCGAGCGGCCTCCGTGTGCCAAAAATAGGTCCCGGGCACAGCCGCGCCCAAAAATAACCGTCCGAAGGCCGGGGCGCCAAGTTCGTCCATCGGAAAAAGGCCACAAAAACGGGTGGGCTATAGCCTTGGGGGGTGGGGCTAGCCAACTTCGTCCGCCGGACCCAGAATGGCGCGAGACTTTGCGAGCGGCCTCCGTGTGCCAAAAATAGGCCCCGGGCACAGCCGCGCCCAAAAATAACCGTCCGAAGGCCTGGGCGCCAAGTTCGTCCATCGGAAAAAGGCCACCTGGCGTGTGGGCTATAGCCTTGGGGGTGAGGCTGGCCTACTTCGTCCGCCCGGACCCAGAATGGCGCGAGACTTTGCGAGCGGCCTCCGTGTGCCAAAAATAGGCTCCGGGCACAGCCGCGCCCAAAAATAACCGTCCGAAGGCCGGGCCGCCAAGTTCGTCCAGCGGAAAAAGGCCACAAAAACGGGTGGGCTATAGCCTTGGGGGGTGGTGCTGGCCAACTTCGTCCGCCGGACTCGGAATGGGGCGAGACTTTGCGAGCAGCCTCCGCGTGCCAAAAATAGGGCACGGGCACAGCCGCGCCCAAAAATAAACGCCTGAAGGCCGGGGCGCCAAGTTCGTCCTGCGGAAAAATGGCCAAAAAAGGGGTGGGCTATAGCCTTGGGGGGAGGGGCTGGCCAACTTCGTCCGCCGGACTCGGAATGGGGCGACACTTTGCGAGGGGCCTACGCGTGCCAAAAATTGGACGCGGTCACAGCCCCGCCCAAAAATAACCGCCCGAAGGCCGGCGCGCCCAAACCCCCCAGCGGAAAAATGGCCAAAAAAGGGGTGGGCTATAGCCTTGGGGGGAGGGGCTGGCCAACTTCGTCCGCCGGACTCGGAATGGGGCGAGACTTTGCGAGCAGCCTCCGCGTGCCAAAAATAGGCCGCGGGCACAGCTGCGCCCAAAAATAAACGCCTGAAGCCCGGGGCGCCAAGTTCGTCTTGCGGAAAAATGGCCAAAAAACGGGTGGGCTATAGCCCTGGGGGGAGGGGCTGGCCAACTTCGTCCGCCGGACTCGGAATGGGGTGAGACTTTGCGAGTTGCCTCCGCGTGCCAAAATTTGGCTGCGGTCACAGCCGCGCCCAAAAATACACGGCCGAAGGCCGGCGCGCCCAAACCCCCCAGCGGAAAAATGGCCAAAAAAGGGGTGGGCTATAGCCTTGAGGGGAGGGGCTGGCCAACTTCGTCCGCCGGACTCAGAATGGGACGAGACTTTGCGAGTGGCCTCCGCGTGCCAAAAATAAGACGCGGGCACAGCCCTGCCCAAAAATAACCGCCCGAAGGCCGGGGCGCCAAGTTCGTCCAGCGGAAAAATAGCCAAAAAACGGGTGGGCTATAGCCTTGGCGGGAGGGGTTGGCCGACTTCGTCCGCCGGACTCGGAATGGGGCGAGACTTTGCAAGCGGCCTCCGAGAGCCAAAAATAGGCCATGGGCACAGGCGCGCCCAAAAATAAACCCCCGAAGGTCGTTGCGCCCAAACCCCCCATGGGAAAATGGCCAAAAAAGGGGTGGGCTATAGCCTTGGGGGGAGGGGCTGTCCCGCCGTCCCGCGGACTCGGAATGGGGCGAGACTTTGCGAGCGGCATCCGCGTGCCAAAAATAGGCCGCGGACAAAACCGCGCCCAAAAATAACCGCATGAAGGTCGGAGCGCCAAGTTCGTCCAGCGGAAAAATGACCAAAAAACGGGTGGGCTATAGCCTTGGGGAGGGCTGGCCCACCGTGCGCCAGACTCGGAATGGGGCGAGACTTTGCGAGCGGCCTCCGCGTGCCAAAAATAGGCCGTGGCACAGTCGCGCCCAAAAAATAACCGCCCGAAGGCCGGGGCGCGAAGTTCGTCCAGCGGAAAAATGGGCAAAAAACGGGTGGGCTATAGCCTTGGGGGGAGGGGCCGGCCAACTTTGTCCGCCGGACTCGGAATGGGGCGAGACTTTGCGAGCAGCCTACGCGTGCCAAAAATAGGCCGGGGACACAACCGCGCCCAAAAATAACCGCCCGAAGGTCGGCGCGCCAAGTTCGTCCAGCGGAAAAATGACCAAAAAACGTGTGGGCTATAGCCTTGGGGGAGGGCTGGCCAACTCCGTCCGCGGACTCGGAATGGGACGAGAGTTTGCGAGCGGCCTCCGCGAGCCAAAAATAGAACGTGGGCACAGCCGCGCCCAAAAATAAACGCCCGAAGGCCGGGGCGGCAAGTTCGTCCAGCGGAAAAATGGCCAAAAAACGGGTGGGCTATAGCCTTGGGGGGAGGGGCTGACCAACTTCGTCCGCCGGACTAGGAATGGGGCGAGACTTTGCGAGCAGCCTTCGCGTGCCAAAAATAGGCCGCGGACACAACCGCGCCCAAAAATAACCGCCCGAAGGTCGGCGCGCCAAGTTCGTCCAGCGGAAAAATGACCCAAAAACGTGTGGGCTTTAGCCTTGGAGGGAGGGGCTGGCCTACTTCGTCCGCCAGACTCGGAATGGGGCGAGACTTTGCGAGCGGCCTCCGCGTGCCAAAAATAGGCCGCGGGCACAGTCGCACCCAAAAAATAACCGCCCGAAGGCCGGGGCGCGAAGTTCGTCCAGCGGAAAAATGGGCAAAAAACGGGTGGGCTATAGCCTTGGGGGGAGGGGCTGGCCAACTTCGTCCGCCGGACTCGGAATGGGGCGAGACTTTGCGAGCAGCCTACGCGTGCCAAAAATAGGCCGGGGACACAACCGCGCCCAAAAATAACCGCCCAAAGGTCGGCGCGCCAAGTTCGTCCAGCGGAAAATGGCCACAAAAACGGGTGGGCTATAGCCTTGGGGGGTGGGGCTGGCCGACTTCGTCCGCCGGACTCGGAATGGGACGAGAGTTTGCGAGCGGCCTCCGCGAGCCAAAAATAGGCCGTGGACACAGCCGCGCCCAAAAATAAACGCCCGAAGGCCGGGGCGCCAAGTTCGTCCAGCGGAAAAATGGCCAAAAAACGGGTGGGCTATAGCCTTGGGGGGAGGGGCTGACCAACTTCGTCCGCCGGACTAGGAATGGGGCGAGACTTTGCGAGCAGCCTTCGCGTGCCAAAAATAGGTCGGGGACACAACCGCGCCCAAAAATAACCGCCCGAAGGTCGGCGCGCCAATTTCGTCCAGCGGAAAAATGACCAAAAAACGTGTGGGCTATAGCCTTGGGGGGAGGGGCTGGCCAACTTCGTCCGCCGGACTCGGAATGGGGCGAGACTTTGCGAGCGGCCTCCGCTTGCCAAAAATAGGCCGCAGGCACAGTCGCACCCAAAAATAACCGCCCGAAGGCCGGGGAGCCAAGGTCGTCCAGCGGAAAAATGGCCAAAAAACGGGTGGGCTCTAGCCTTGGGGGGAGGGGCTGGCTAACTTCGTCCGCCGGACTCGGAATGGGGCGAGACTTTGCGAGCGGCCTCCGCGTGCCAAAAATAGGCCGGGGACACAACCGCGCCCAAAAATAAACGCCCGAAGGACGGCGCGCCAAGTTCGTCCAGCGGAAAAATGGCCAAAAAACGGGTGGGCTATAGCCTTGGGGGGAGGGGCTGGCCAACCGTCCGCGGACTCGGAATGGGACGAGAGTTTGCGAGCGGCCTCCGCGAGCCAAAAATAGAACGTGGGCACAGCCGCGCCCAAAAATAAACGCCCGAAGGCCGGGGCGGCAAGTTCGTCCAGCGGAAAAATGGCCAAAAAACGGGTGGGCTATAGCCTTGGGGGGAGGGGCTGACCAACTTCGTCCGCCGGACTAGGAATGGGGCGAGACTTTGCGAGCAGCCTTCGCGTGCCAAAAATAGGCCGCGGACACAACCGCGCCCAAAAATAACCGCCCGAAGGTCGGCGCGCCAAGTTCGTCCAGCGGAAAAATGACCCAAAAACGTGTGGGCTTTAGCCTTGGAGGGAGGGGCTGGCCTACTTCGTCCGCCAGACTCGGAATGGGGCGAGACTTTGCGAGCGGCCTCCGCGTGCCAAAAATAGGCCGCGGGCACAGTCGCACCCAAAAAATAACCGCCCGAAGGCCAGGGCGCGAAGTTCGTCCAGCGGAAAAATGGGCAAAAAACGGGTGGGCTATAGCCTTGGGGGGAGGGGCTGGCCAACTTCGTCCGCCGGACTCGGAATGGGGCGAGACTTTGCGAGCAGCCTACGCGTGCCAAAAATAGGCCGGGGACACAACCGCGCCCAAAAATAACCGCCCAAAGGTCGGCGCGCCAAGTTCGTCCAGCGGAAAAATGACCAAAAAACGTGTGGGCTATAGCCTTGGGGGGAGGGGCTGGCCAACTTCGTCCGCCGGACTCGGAATGGGACGAGAGTTTGCGAGCGGCCTCCGCGAGCCAAAAATAGAACGTGGGCACAGCCGCGCCCAAAAATAAACGCCCGAAGGCCGGGGCGCCAAGTTCGTCCAGCGGAAAAATGGCCAAAAAACGGGTGGGCTATAGCCTTGGGGGGAGGGGCTGACCAACTTCGTCCGCCGGACTAGGAATGGGGCGAGACTTTGCGAGCAGCCTTCGCGTGCCAAAAATAGGCCGCGGACACAACCGCGCCCAAAAATAACCGCCCGAAGGTCGGCGCGCCAAGTTCGTCCAGCGGAAAAATGACCCAAAAACGTGTGGGCTTTAGCCTTGGAGGGAGGGGCTGGCCTACTTCGTCCGCCAGACTCGGAATGGGGCGAGACTTTGCGAGCGGCCTCCGCGTGCCAAAAATAGGCCGCGGGCACAGTCGCACCCAAAAAATAACCGCCCGAAGGCCGGGGCGCGAAGTTCGTCCAGCGGAAAAATGGGCAAAAAACGGGTGGGCTATAGCCTTGGGGGGAGGGGCTGGCCAACTTCGTCCGCCGGACTCGGAATGGGGCGAGACTTTGCGAGCAGCCTACGCGTGCCAAAAATAGGCCGGGGACACAACCGCGCCCAAAAATAACCGCCCGAAGGTCGGCGCGCCAAGTTCGTCCAGCGGAAAAATGACCAAAAAACGTGTGGGCTATAGCCTTGGGGGGAGGGGCTGGCCAACTTCATCCGCCGGACTCGGAATGGGACGAGAGTTTGCGAGCGGCCTCCGCGAGCCAAAAATAGGCCGTGGGCACAGCCGCGCCCAAAAATAAATGCCCGAAGGCCGGGGCGCCAAGTTCGTCCAGCGGAAAAATGGCCAAAAAACGGGTGGGCTATAGCCTTGGGGGGAGGGGCTGACCAACATCGTCCACCGGACTAGGAATGGGGCGAGACTTTGCGAGCAGCCTTCGCGTGCCAAAAATAGGCCGCGGACACAACCGCACCCAAAAATAACCGCCCGAAGGTCGGCGCGCCAAGTTCGTCCAGCGGAAAAATGACCAAAAAACGTGTGGGCTTTAGCCTTGGGGGGAGGGGCTGGCCCACTTCGTCCGCCAGACTCGGAATGGGGCGAGACTTTGCGAGCGGCCTCCGCGTGCCAAAAATAGGTCGCGGGCACAGTCGCGCCCAAAAAATAACCGCCCGAAGGCCGGGGCGCGAAGTTCGTCCAGCGGAAAAATGGGCAAAAAACGGGTGGGCTATAGCCTTGGGGGGAGGGGCTGGCCAACTTCGTCCGCCGGACTCGGAATGGGGCGAGACTTTGCGAGCAGCCTACGCGTGCCAAAAATAGGACGGGGACACAACCGCGCCCAAAAATAACCGCCCGAAGGTCGGCGCGCCAAGTTCGTCCAGCGGAAAAATGACCAAAAAACGTGTGGGCTATAGCCTTGGGGGGAGGGGCTGGCCAACTTCGTCCGCCGGACTCGGAATGGGACGAGAGTTTGCGGGCGGCCTCCGCGAGCCAAAAATAGGCCGTGGGCACAGCCGCGCCCAAAAATAAATGCCCGAAGGCCGGGGCGCCAAGGTCGTCCAGCGGAAAAATGGCCAAAAAACGGGTGGGCTATAGCCTTGGGGGGAGGGGCTGACCAACTTCGTCCGCCGGACTCGGAATGGGGCGAGAATTTGCGAGCGGCCTCCGCGAGCCAAAAATAGGCCGTGGACACAGCCGCGCCGAAAAATAAACGCCCGAAGGCCGGGGCGCCAAGTTCGCCCAGCGGAAAAATGGCCAAAAAACGGGTGGGCTATAGCCTTGGGGGGAGGGGCTGGCCAACTTCGTCCGCCGGACTAGGAATGGGACGAGACTTTGCGAGCGGCCTCCGCGTACCAAAAATAGGCCGCGGGCACAGCCACGCCCAAAAATAACCCCCCGAAGGTCGTTGCGCCCAAACCCCCCAGCGGAAAAATGGCCAAAAAACGGGTGGGCTATAGCCTTGGGGGCAGGGGCTGGCCAACTTCGTCTGCCGGACTCGGAATGTGGCGAGACTTTGCGAGCGGCCTCCGCGTGCCAAAAATAGGACGCGGGCACAGCCGCGCCCAAAAATAATAGCCCGAAGGCCGGGGCACCAAGTTCGTCCAGCGGAAAAATGGCCAAAAAACGGATGGGCTATAGCGTTCGGAGGAGGGGCTGGCCACCTTCATCCGCCATACTCAGAATGGGGCGAGACTTTGCGAGCGGCCTCCGCGTGCTCAAAATAGGACGCGGGCACAGCCGCGCCCAAAAATAACAGCCCGAAGGCCGGGGCGCCAAGTTCGTCCAGCGGAAAAATGGCCAAAAAACGGATGGGCTATAGCCTTGGGAGGAGGGGCTGGTCGCCTTCATCCGCCATACTCAGAATGGGCCGAGACTTTGCGAGCGGCCTTCGCGTGCCAAAAATAGGCCACGGACACAGCCGCGCCGAAAAATAACCGCCCGAACGCCGGGGCGCCAAGTTCGTCCAGGGGAAAAAATGGCCAAAAAACGGGTGGGCCATAGCCTTGGGGGGAGGGGCTGGCCAACTTCGACCGCCGAACTCGGAATGGGGCGAGACTTTGCAAGCGGCCTCCGCGTGC
>JAUJEF010000581.1:0-40261 GCA_030444885.1 Citrus sp. QX-2021 | reverse complement strand
CGTTTTTGTGGCCTTTTTCCGCTGGACGAACTTGGCGCCCCGGCCTTCGGGCGGGTATTTTTTGGCGCGGCTGTGCCCGCGGCCTTTTTTTGGCACACGGAGGTGCCTCACAAAGTCTCGCGCCATTCCGAGTCCGCCGGACGAAGTTGGCCAGCCCCACCTCCCAAGGCTATAGCCCACCCGTTTTTGTGGCCTTTTTCCGCTGGACGAACTTGGCGCCCCATCTTTTGGGCGGGTATTTTTGGGCGCGGCTGTGCCCGCGGCCTATTTTTGGCACACGGAGGCGCCTCGCAAAGTCTCGCGCCATTCCGAGTCCGCCGGACGAAGTTGGCCAGCCCAACCCCCCAAGGCTATAGCCCACCCATTTTTGTGGCCTTTTTCCGCTTGACGATCTTGGCGCTCCGGCCTTCGGGCGGTTATTTTTGGGCGCGGCTGTGCCCGCGGCCTACTTATGGCACACGGAGGGCCCTCGCAAAGTCTCGCGCCATTCCAAGTCCGGAGGACGGAGTTGGCATGCCCCACCTCCCAAGGCCATAGCCCACGCGTTTTTGTAGCCTTTTTCAGCTGGATGAACTTGGCGCCCCGGCTTTCGGGCGGTTATTTTTGGGCACGGCTGTGCCCGCGGACTATTTTTGGCCCACGGAGACCCCTCGCAAAGTCTCGCGCCATTCCGAGTCCGGCGGAGGAAGTTGGCCAGCCCCACCTCCCAAGGCTATAGCCCACCCGTTTTTGTGGCCTTTTTCCGCTGGACGAACTTGGCGCCCCGGCCTTCGAGCGGTTATTTTTGGGCGCGGCCATGTCCACAGCCTATATTTGGCACACGGAGTTGACTCGCAAAGTCTCGCGCCATTCCGAGTCCGGCGGACGAATTTGGCCAGCCCCACCCCCCAAGGCTATAGCCCACCCGTTTTTGTAGCCTTTTTCCGCTGGACGAACTTGGAAACCCGGCCTTCGGGTGGTTATTTTGGGGCAGTGGCTGTGACCACGGCCTATTTTTGGCACACGGAGGGCCCTCACAAAGTCTCACGCCATTCCGAGTCCGGCGGACGAAGTTGGCCATCCCCACCCCCCAAGGCTATAGCCCACCCGTTTTTTGTGACCTTTTTCCACTGGATGAACTTGGCGCCCCAGCCTTCGGGCGGTTATTTTTGGCCGCGGCTTTGCCCGCAGACTATTTTTGGCACATGGACGGCCCTCGCAAAGTCTCGCCCCATTCCGAGTCCGGCGGACGAAGTTGGCCAGCCCCAACTCCCAAGGCTATAGCCCACCCGTTTTTGTGGCCTTTTTCCGCTGGACGAACTTGGCGCCCCGGCCTTCGGGCAGTTATTTTTGGGCGTGGCTGTGACCATGGCCTATTTTTGGCACACGGAGGGCCCTCACAAAGTCTCGCGCCATTCCGAGTCCGGCGGACGAAGTTGGCCAGCCCCACCCCCCAAGGCTATAGCCCAACCGTTTTTGTGGCCTTTTTCCGCTGGACGAACTTGGCGCCCCGCCCTTCGGGCGGTTATTTTTGGGCGTGGCTTTGCCCGCGGCCTATTTTTGGCACACGGAGGGCCCTCGCAAAGTCTCGCGCCATTCCGAGTCCGGCGGACGAAGTTGGCCAGGCCCCCCCGCCAAGGCTATAGCCCACCCGTTTTTGCGGCCTTTTTCCGCTGGACGAAATTGGCGCCCCGGCCTTCGGGCGGTTATTTTTGGGCGCGGCTGTGCCCGCTGCCAATTTTTGGCACACGGAGGGCCCTCGCAAAGTCTCGCGCCATTCCGAGTCCGGCGGACGAAGTGGGCCAGCCCCACCCCCCAAGGCTACAGCCCACCAGTTTTTGTGGCCTTTTTCCGCTGGACGAACTTGGCGCCCCGGCCTTCGGGCGGTTATTTTCGGGCACGGCTGTGCCCGCGGCCTATTTTTGGCACACGGAGGCCCCTCGCAAAGTCTCGCGCCATTCCGAGTCCGGCGGACGAAGTCGGCCAGCCCCACCCCCCAGGGCTATAGCCCACCCGTTTTTGTGGCCTTTTTCCGCTGGACGAACGTGTCGCCCCGGCCTTCGGGCGGTTATTTTTGGGTGCAGTTGTGCCTGCGGCCTATATTTGGCACACGGAGGGCCCTCGCAAAGTCTCGTACCATTCCGAGTCCGGCGGACGATGTTGGCCAGCCCCACCCCCCAAGGCTACAGCCCACCCGTTTTTGTGGCCTTTTTCCGCTTGACTAACTTGGCGCCCCGGCCTTCGGGTGGTTATTTTTGGGCGCGGCTTTGCCCGCGGTCTATTTTTGGCACACGGACGGCCCTCGTAAAGTCTCGCCCCATTCCGAGTCCGGTGGACGAAGTTGGCCAGCCCCAACTCCCAAGGCTACAGCCCACCAGTTTTTGTGGCCTTTTTCCGCTGGACGAACTTGGCGCCCCGGCCTTCGGGCGGTTATTTTCGGGCACGGCTGTGCCCGCGGCCTATTTTTGGCACACGGAGGCCCCTCGCAAAGTCTCGCGCCATTCCGAGTCCGGCGGACGAATTCGGCCAGCCCCACCCCCCAGGGCTATAGCCCACCCGTTTTTGTGGCCTTTTTCCGCTGGACGAACGTGTCGCCCCGGCCTTCGGGCGGTTATTTTTGGGTGCAGTTGTGCCTGCGGCCTATTTTTGGCACACGGAGGGCCCTCGCAAAGTCTCGTACCATTCCGAGTCCGGCGGACGATGTTGGCCAGCCCCACCCCCCAAGGCTACAGCCCACCAGTTTTTGTGGCCTTTTTCCGCTGGACGAACTTGGCGCCCCGGCCTTCGGGCGGTTATTTTCGGGCACGGCTGTGCCCGCGGCCTATTTTTGGCACACGGAGGCCCCTCGCAAAGTCTCGCGCCATTCCGAGTCCGGCGGACGAAGTCGGCCAGCCCCACCCCCCAGGGCTATAGCCCACCCGTTTTTGTGGCCTTTTTCCGCTGGACGAACGTGTCGCCCCGGCCTTCGGGCGGTTATTTTTGGGTGCAGTTGTGCCTGCGGCCTATTTTTGGCACACGGAGGGCCCTCGCAAAGTCTCGTACCATTCCGAGTCCGGCGGACGATGTTGGCCAGCCCCACCCCCCAAGGCTACAGCCCACCCGTTTTTGTGGCCTTTTTCCGCTTGACTAACTTGGCGCCCCGGCCTTCGGGTGGTTATTTTTGGGCGCGGCTTTGCCCGCGGTCTATTTTTGGCACACGGACGGCCCTCGTAAAGTCTCGCCCCATTCCGAGTCCGGTGGACGAAGTTGGCCAGCCCCAACTCCCAAGGCTATAGCCCACCCGTTTTTGTGGCCTTTTTCCGCTGGACGAACTTGGCGCCCCGGACTTCGGGCAGTTATTTTTGGGCGTGGCTGTGACCACGGCCTATTTTTGGCACACGGAGGGCCCTCACAAAGTCTCGCGCCATTCCGAGTCCGGCGGACGAAGTTGGCCAGCCCCACCCCCCAAGGCTATAGCCCAACCGTTTTTGTGGCCATTTTCCGCTGGACGAACTTGGCGCCCCGCCCTTCGGGCGGTTATTTTTGGGCGCGGCTTTGCCCGCGGCCTATTTTTGGCACACGGAGGGCCCTCGCAAAGACTCGCGCCATTCCGAGTCCGGCGGACGAAGTTGGCCAGCCCCCCCCGCCAAGGCTATAGCCCACCCATTTTTGCGGCCTTTTTCCGCTGGACGAAATTGGCGCCCCGGCCTTCGGGCGGTTATTTTTGGGCGCGGCTGTGCCCGCTGCCAATTTTTGGCACACGGAGGGCCCTCGCAAAGTCTCGCGCCATTCCGAGTCCGGCGGACGAAGTGGGCCAGCCCCACCCCCCAAGGCTACAGCCCACCCGTTTTTTGGCCATTTTTCCACTGGGGGGTTTGGGCGCGCCGACCTACGGGGTTTATTTTTGGGCGCGGCTATGACCGAGGCCTATTTTTGGCACGCGGTGGCCGCTCGCAAAGTGTCGCCCCATTCCGAGTCCGGCGGACGAAGTCGGCCAGCCCCTCCGCCCAAGTCTATAGCGCACCCGTTTTTTGGCATTTTTCCGCTGGGGGGTTGGGCGCGCCGACCTTCGGGGGGTTATTTTTGGGCGCGGCTATGCCCGCGGCCTATTTTTGGCACGCAGAGGCCGCTCGCAAAGTCTCGCCCCATTCCGAGTCCGGCGGATGAAGTTGGCCTGCCCCTCCCCCCAAGGCTATAGCCCACCCGTTTTTGTGGCCTTATTCCGCTGGACGAACTTGGCGCCCCGGCCTTCGGGCGGTTATTTTTGGGTGGTTATTTTTGGGCGCGGCTGTGCCCGCTGCCTATTTTTGGCGCACGGAGGGCCCTCGCAAAGTCTCGCGCCATTCCGAGTCCGGCGGACGAGGTGGGCCAGCCCCACCCCCCAAGGCTACAGCCCACCAGTTTTTGTGGCCTTTTTCCGCTGGACGAACTTGACACCCCGGCCTTCGGGCAGTTATTTTCGGGCACGGCTGTGCCCGCGGCCTATTTTTGGCACACGGAGGCCCCTCGCAAAGTCTCGCGCCATTCCGTGTCCGGCGGACGAAGTCGGCCAGCCCCACCCCCCAAGGCTATAGCCCACCCGTTTTTGTGGCCTTTTTCCGCTGGACGAACGTGACGCCCCGGCCTTCGGGCAGTTATTTTTGGGTGCGGTTGTGCCTGCGGCCTATTTTTGGCACACGGAGGGCCCTCGCAAAGTCTCGCACCATTCCGAGTCCGGCGGACGATGTTGGCCAGCCCCACCCCCCAAGGCTACAGCCCACCCGTTTTTGTGGCCTTTTTCCGCTGGACGAACTTGGCGCCCCGGCCTTCGGGCGGGTATTTTTGGGTGTGGCTGTTCCCGCGGCCTATTTTTGGCACACGGAGGGGCCTCGCAAAGTCTCGCGTCATTCCGAGTCCGGCGGACGAAGTTGGCCAGCCCCACCCCCCGAGGCTATAGCCCACCCGTTTTTATGGCCTTTTTCCGCTGGACGAACTTGGCGCCTCGGACTTCGGGGGGTTATTTTTTGGCGCGGCTGTGCCCGCGGCCTACTTATGGCACACGGACGCCCCTCGCAAAGTCTAGCGCCATTCCGAGTCCGGCGGACGAAGTCGGCCAGCCCCACCTCCCAAGGCTATAGCCCACCCGTTTTTGTGGCCTTTTTCCGCTGGACGAACTTGGTGCCCCGGCCTTCGGGCGGTTATTTTTGGACGCGGCTGTGCCCGCGGCCTATTTTTAGCACACGGAGGCCCCTCGCAAAGTCTCGTGCCATTCCGAGTCCGGCGGACGAAGTTCGCCCGCGCCCCCCACCAAGGCTATAGCCCACCCGTTTTTTGGCCATTTTTCCGCAGGGCGGTTTTGGCACCACGACCTTCGGGCGCTTATTTTTGCGCGCGGCTTTGCCCGTGCTTTAGTTTTGACACCCCGAGTCCCCTCGCAAAGTCTCGCCCCATTCCGAGTCCGGCGGACGAACTTCGCCCGCGCCCCCCACCAAGGCTATAGCCTACCCATGTTTTGGCCATTTTTCCACGGGGGGTTTTGGCACCAGGACCTTCGGGCACTTATTTTTGGGCGTGGCTTTGCCCGCAGCTTATTTTTGGCACCCCGAGGCCCCTTGAAAAGTCTCGCCCCATTCCGAGTCCGGCAGACGAACTTAGCCCGCGCCCCCCACCAAGGCTATAGCCAACCCGTTTTTTGGCCATTTTTCAGCTGGGGTGTTTTGGCACCACGACCTTCGGGCGCTTATTTTTGCGTACGGCTTTGCCTGCGGTTTATTTTTGGCACCCCGAGGCCCCTCGCAAAGTCTCGCCCCATTCCGAGTCCGGCGGACGAACTTCGCCCGCGCCCCCCACCAAGGCTATAGCCCACCCGTTTTTTGGCCATTTTTCCGCTGGGCGGTTTTGGCACCACGACCTTCGGGCGCTTATTTTTGCGCGCGGCTTTGCCTGCGGCTTATTTTTGGCACCCCGAGGCCCCTCGCAAAGTCTCGCCCCATTCCGAGTCCGGCGGACGAACTTCGCCCGCGCCCCCCACCAAGGCTATAGCCAACCCGTTTTTTGGCCATTTTTCAGCTGGGGTGTTTTGGCACCACGACCTTCGGGCGCTTATTTTTGTGCCGGCTTTGCCCGCGGCTTATTTTTGGCACCCCGAGGCCCCTCGCAAAGTCTCGCCCCATTCCGAGTCCGGCAGACGAACCTCGCCCGCGCCCCCCACCAAGGCTATAGCCCACCCGTTTTTTGGCCATTTTTCCGCTGGGGGGTTTTGGCACCACGACCTTCGGGCGCTTATTTTTGGGCGCGGCTTTGCCCGTGGCTTATTTTTGGCACCCCGAGGCCCCTCGCAAAGTCTCGCCCCATTCCGAGTCCGGCGGACGAACTTCGCCCGCGCCCCCCACCAAGGCTATAGCCAACCCGTTTTTTGGCCATTTTTCAGCTGGGGTGTTTTGGCACCACGACCTTCGGGCGCTTATTTTTGTACCGGCTTTGCCCGCGGCTTATTTTTGGCACCCCGAGGCCCCTCGCAAAGTCTCGCCCCATTCCGAGTCCGGCGGACGAACCTCGCCCGCGCCCCCCACCAAGGCTATAGCCCACCCGTTTTTTGGCCATTTTTCCGCTGGGCGGTTTTTGGCACCACGACCTTCGGGCGCTTATTTTTGCGCGCGGCTTTGCCTGCGGTTTATTTTTGGCACCCCGAGGCCCCTCGCAAAGTCTCGCCCCAGTCCGAGTCCGGCGGACGAACTTCGCCCGCGCCCCCCACCAAGGCTATAGCCCACCCGTTTTTTGGCCATTTTTCCGCAGGGCGGTTTTGGCACCACGACCTTCGGGCGCTTATTTTTGTGCGCGGCTTTGCCCGTGCTTTATTTTTGACACCCCGAGGCCCCTCGCAAAGTCTCGCCCCATTCCGAGTCCGGCGGACGAACTTCGCCCGCGCCCCCCACCAAGGCTATAGCCTACCCATGTTTTGGCCATTTTTCCACGGGGGGTTTTGGCACCAGGAACTTCGGGCACTTATTTTTGGGCGCGGCTTTGCCCGCGGCTTATTTTTGGCACCCCGAGGCCCCTCGAAAAGTCTCGCCCCATTCCGAGTCCGGCAGACGAACTTAGCCCGCGCCCCCCACCAAGGCTATAGCCAACCCGTTTTTTGGCCATTTTTCAGCTGGGGTGTTTTGGCACCACGACCTTCGGGCGCTTATTTTTGTTCCGGCTTTGCCCGCGGCTTATTTTTGGCACCCCGAGGCCCCTCGCAAAGTCTCGCCCCATTCCGAGTCCGGCGGACGAACCTCGCCCGCGCCCCCCACCAAGGCTATAGCCCACCCGTTTTTTGGCCATTTTTCCGCTGGGGGGTTTGGGCGCGCCGACCTTCGGGGGGTTATTTTTGGGCGCGACTGTGACCGCGGCCTATTTTTGGCACACGGAGGCCACTCGCAAAGTCTAGCCCCATTCCGAGTCCGGCGGACGAAGTTGGCGAGCCCCTCCCCCCACGGTTTTAGCGCACCCGTTTTTTGGCCATTTCTCCACTGGGGGGTTTGGGCGCGCCGACCTTCGGGGGGTTATTTTTGGGCGCGGCTTTGGCCGCGGCCTATTTTTGGCACGCGGAGTCCGTTCGCAAAGTCTCGCCCCATTCCGAGTCCGGCGGATGAAGTTGGCCAGCCCCTCCCCCCAAGGCTATAGCGCACCCGTTTTTTGGCCATTTTTCCGCTGGGGTGTTTGGGCGCGCCGACCTACGGGGTTTATTTTTGGGCGCGGCTATGACCGAGGCCTATTTTTGGCACGCGGTGGCCGCTCGCAAAGTGTCGCCCCATTCCGAGTCCGGCGGACGAAGTTGGCCAGCCCCTCCGCCCATGTCTATAGCGCACCCGTTTTTTGGCATTTTTCCGCTGGGGGGTTTGGGCGCGCCGACCTTCGGGGGGTTATTTTTGGGTGCGGCTGTGCCCGCGGCCTATTTTTGGCACGCGGAGGCCGCTCGCAAAGTCTCGCTCCATTCCGAGTCCGGCGGATGAAGTTGGCCTGCCCCTCCCCCCAAGGCTATAGCGTACCCATTTTTTGGCCATTTTTCCGCAGGGGGGTTTGGGCGCGCCGACCTTCGGGGAGTTATTTTTGGGCGTGGCTGTGCCCGCGGCCTATTTTTAGCATACGGAGGCCGCTCGCAATGTCTCGCCCCATTCCGAGTCCGGCGGACGAAGTTGGCCAGCCCCTCCCCCCAACGCTATAGCAGACCCGTTTTTTGGCCATTTTTCCGCCGGGGGGTTTGGGCGCGCCGACCTTCGGGGGGTTATTTTTGGGCGCGGCTTTGTCCGTGGCCTATTTTTGGCACGCGGAGTCCGTTCGCAAAGTCTCGCCCCATTCCGAGTCCGGCGGATGAAGTTGGCCAGCCCCTCCCCCCAAGGCTATAGCGCACCCGATTTTTGGCCATTTTTCCGCTGGGGTGTTTGGGCGCGCCGACCTACGGGGGGTTATTTTTGGGCGCGGCTGTGACCGAGGCCTATTTTTGGCACGCGGTGGCCGCTCGCAAAGTCTCGCCCCATTCCGAGTCCGGCGGACCAAGTTGGCCAGCCCCTCCGACCAAGTCTATAGCGCACCCGTTTTTTGCCATTTTTCCGCTGGGGGGTTTGGGCGCGCCGACCTTCGGGGGGTTATTTTTGGGCGCGGCTGTGCCCGCGGCCTATTTTTGGCACGCGGAGGCCGCTCGCAAAGTCTCGCGCCATTCCGAGTCCGGCGGACGAAGTCGGCCAGCTCCACCCCCCAAGGCTATAGCCCACCCGTTTTTGTGGCCTTTTTCCGCTGGACGAACTTGGCGCCCCGGCGTTCGGGCGGTTATTTTTGGGCGCGGCTGTGTCCGGGGCCTATTTTTGGCACATGGAGGCCGCTCGCAAAGTCTCGCGCCATTCCGAGTCCGGCGGACGAAGTGGGCCATCCCCACCCCCCAAGGCTATAGCCCACCAGTTTTTGTGGCCTTTTTCCGCTGGACGAACTTGGCGCCCCGGCCTTCGGGCGGTTATTTTTGGGCGCGGCTGTGCCCGGGCCTATTTTTGACACACGGAGGCCGCTCGCAAAGTCCCGCGCCATTCCGAGTCCGGCGGACGAAGTTGGCCAGCCCCAACCCCCAAGGCTATAACCCACCCGTTTTTGTGGCCTTTTTCCGCTGGACGAACTTATCGCCCCGGCGTTCGGGTGGTTATTTTTGGGCGCGGCTGTGCCCGGGGCCTATTTTTGGCACATGGAGGCCGCTCGCAAAGTCTCGCGCCATTCCGAGTCCGGCGGACGAAGTTGGCCAACCCCACCCGCTAAGGCTATAGCCCACCCGTTTTTGTGGCCTTTTTCCGCTGGACGAACTTGGCGCCCCAGCGTTCGGGCGGTTATTTTTGGGCGCGGCTGTGTCCAGGGCCTATTTTTGGCACACGGAGGCCGCTCGCAAAGTCTCGCGCCATTCCGAGTCCGGCGGACGAAGTTGGCCAACCCCACCCCCCAAGGCTATAGCCCACCCGTTTTTGTGGCCTTTTTCCGCTGGACGAACTTGGCGCCGCGGCCTTCGGGCGGGTATTTTTTGCCACGGCTGTGCTCGCCGCCTATTTTTGGTACACGGAGGCCGCTCGCAAAGTCTCGCGCCATTCCGAGTCCGGCGGACGAAGTGGGCCATCCCCACCCCCCAAGGCTATAGCCGACCCGTTTTTGTGGCCTTTTTCCGCTGGACGAACTTGGCGCCCGGGCCTTCGGGCAGTTATTTTTGGGCGCGGCTGTGCCCAGGGCCTATTTTTGGCACACGGAGGCCGCTCGCAAAGTCTCGCGCCATTCCAAGTCCGGCGGACGAAGTTGGCCAGCCCCAACCCCCAAGGCTATACCGCACCCGTTTTTGTGGCCTTTTTCCGCTGGACGAACTTAGCGTCCCGGCGTTCGGGTGGTTATTTTTGGGCGCGGCTGTGCCCGGGGCCTATTTTTGGCACGCGGAGGCCGCTCGCAAAGTCTCGCGCCATTCCGAGTCCGGCGGACGAAGTGGGCCATCCCCACCCCCCAAGGCTATAGCCCACCCGTTTTTGTGGCCTTTTTCCGCTGGACGAACTTGGCGCCCCGGCCTTCGGGTGGTTATTTTTGGGCGCGGCTGTGCCCGGGGCCTATTTTTAGCACACGGAGGCCACTCGCAAAGTCTCGCGCCATTCCGAGTCCGGGGGACGAAGTGGGCCATCCCCACCCCCCAAGGCTATAGCCCACCCGTTTTTGTGGCCTTTTTCCGCTGGACGAACTTGGCGCCCCGGCCTTCGGGCGGTTATTTTTGGGCGCAGCTGCGCCCGCGGCCTATTTTTGGCACACGGAGGCCGCTCGCAAAGTCTCGCGCCATTCCGAGTCCGGCGGACGAAGTTGGCCAGCCCCACCCCCCAAGGCTATAGCCCACCCGTTTTTGTGGCCTTATTCCGCTGGACGAACTTGGCGCCCCGGCGTTCGGGTGGTTATTTTTGGGCGCGGCTGTGCCCGGGGCCTATTTTTGGCACACGGAGGCCGCTCGCAAAGTCTCGCGCCATTCCGAGTCCGGCGGACGAAGTGGGCCATCCCCACCCCCCAAGGCTATAGCCCACCCGTTTTTGTGGCCTTTTTCCGCTGGACGAACTTGGCGCCGCGGCCTTCGGGCGGGTATTTTTTGCCACGGCTGTGCTCGCCGCCTATTTTTGGCACACGGAGGCCGCTCGCAAAGTCTCGCGCCATTCCGAGTCCGGCGGACGAAGTGGGCCATCCCCACCCCCCAAGGCTATAGCCCACCCGTTTTTGTGGCCTTTTTCCGCTGGACGAACTTGGCGCCCCGGCGTTCGGGCGGTTATTTTTGGGCGCGGCTGTGCCCAGGGCCTATTATTTGCGCACGGGGGTGCCTCGCAAGGTCTCGGGCCATTCCGTGTCCGGCGGACGAAGTTGGCCAGGCCCACTCCCCAAGGCTATAGCCCACCCTTTTTTGTGGCCTTTTTCCGCTGGACGAACTTGGCGCCCCGGCCTTCGGGCGGTTATTTTTGGGCGCGGCTGTGCCCGGGCCTATTTTTGGCACACGGAGGCCGCTCGCAAAGTCTCGCGCCATTCCAAGTCCGGCGGACGAAGTTGGCCAGCCCCAACCCCCAAGGCTATACCGCACCCGTTTTTGTGGCCTTTTTCCGCTGGACGAACTTAGCGTCCCGGCGTTCGGGTGGTTATTTTTGGGCGCGGCTGTGCCCGGGGCCTATTTTTGGCACGCGGAGGCCGCTCGCAAAGTCTCGCGCCATTCCGAGTCCGGCGGACGAAGTGGGCCATCCCCACCCCCCAAGGCTATAGCCCACCCGTTTTTGTGGCCTTTTTCCGCTGGACGAACTTGGCGCCCCGGCCTTCGGGTGGTTATTTTTGGGCGCGGCTGTGCCCGGGGCCTATTTTTAGCACACGGAGGCCACTCGCAAAGTCTCGCGCCATTCCGAGTCCGGCGGACGAAGTTGGCCATCCCCACCCCCCAAGGCTATAGCCCACCCGTTTTTGTGGCCTTTGTCCGCTGGACGAACTTGGCGCCCCGGCGTTCGGGCGGTTATTTTTGGGCGCGGCTGTGTCCAGGGCCTATTTTTGGCACACGGAGGCCGCTCGCAAAGTCTCGCGCCATTCCGAGTCCGGCGGACGAAGTTGGCCATCCCCACCCCCCAAGGCTATAGCCCACCCGTTTTTGTGGCCTTTTTCCGCTGGACGAACTTGGCGCCCCGGCCTTCGGGCGGTTATTTTTGGGCGCGGCTGCGCCCGCGGCCTATTTTTGGCACACGGAGGCCGCTCGCAAAGTCTCGCGCCATTCCGAGTCCGGCGGACGAAGTTGGCCAGCCCCACCCCCCAAGGCTATAGCCCACCCGTTTTTGTGGCCTTATTCCGCTGGACGAACTTGGCGCCCCGGCGTTCGGGTGGTTATTTTTGGGCGCGGCTGTGCCCGGGGCCTATTTTTGGCACACGGAGGCCGCTCGCAAAGTCTCGCGCCATTCCGAGTCCGGCGGACGAAGTGGGCCATCCCCACCCCCCAAGGCTATAGCCCACCCGTTTTTGTGGCCTTTTTCCGCTGGACGAACTTGGCGCCGCGGCCTTCGGGCGGGTATTTTTTGCCACGGCTGTGCTCGCCGCCTATTTTTGGCACACGGAGGCCGCTCGCAAAGTCTCGCGCCATTCCGAGTCCGGCGGACGAAGTGGGCCATCCCCACCCCCCAAGGCTATAGCCCACCCGTTTTTGTGGCCTTTTTCCGCTGGACGAACTTGGCGTCCGGGCCTTCGGGCGGTTATTTTTGGGCGCGGCTGTGCCCGCGGCCTATTTTTGGCATACAGAGGCCGCTCGCAAAGTCTCGCGCCATTCCGAGTCCGGCGGACGAATTTGGCCAGCCCCAGCCCCCAAGGCTATTGCCCACCCGTTTTTGTGGCCTTATTCCGCTGGACGAACTTGGCGCCCCGGCGTTCGGGTGGTTATTTTTGGGCGCGGCTGTGCCCGGGGCCTATTTTTGGCACACGGAGGCCGCTCGCAAAGTCTCGCGCCATTCCGAGTCCGGCGGACGAAGTGGGCCATCCCCACCCCCCAAGGCTATAGCCCACCCGTTTTTGTGGCCTTTTTCCGCTGGACGAACTTGGCGCCGCGGCCTTCGGGAGGGTATTTTTTGCCACGGCTGTGCTCGCCGCCTATTTTTGGTACACGGAGGCCGCTCGCAAAGTCTCGCGCCATTCCGAGTCCGGCGGACGAAGTGGGCCATCCCCACCCCCCAAGGCTATAGCCCACCCGTTTTTGTGGCCTTTTTCCGCTGGACGAACTTGGCGCCCGGGCCTTCGGGCGGTTGTTTTTGGGCGCGGCTGTGCCCAGGGCCTATTTTTGGCATACAGAGGCCGCTCGCAAAGTCTCGCGCCATTCCGAGTCCGGCGGACGAAGTTGGCCATCCCCACCCCCCAAGGCTATAGCCCACCCGTTTTTGTGGCCTTTGTCCGCTGGACGAACTTGGCGCCCCGGCGTTCGGGCGGTTATTTTTGGGCGCGGCTGTGCCCAGGGCCTATTATTTGCACACGGGGGTGCCTCGCAAGGTCTCGGGCCATTCCGTGTCCGGCGGACGAAGTTGGCCAGCCCCACTCCCCAAGGCTATAGCCCACCCTTTTTTGTGGCCTTTTTCCGCTGGACGAACTTGGCGCGCCGGCCTTCGGGCGGTTATTTTTGGGCGTGGCTGTGCCCGGGCCTATTTTTGGCACACGGAGGCCGCTCGCAAAGTCTCGCGCCATTCCAAGTCCGGCGGACGAAGTTGGCCAGCCCCAACCCCCAAGGCTATACCCCACCCGTTTTTGTGGCCTTTTTCCGCTGGACGAACTTAGCGTCCCGGCGTTCGGGTGGTTATTTTTGGGCGCAGCTGTGCCCGGGGACTATTTTTGGCACGCGGAGGCCGCTCGCAAAGTCTCGCGCCATTCCGAGTCCGGCGGACGAAGTGGGCCATCCCCACCCCCCAAGGCTATAGCCCACCCGTTTTTGTGGCCTTTTTCCGCTGGACGAACTTGGCGCCGTGGCCTTCGGGCGGGTATTTTTTGCCACGGCTGTGCTCACCGCCTATTTTTGGCACACGGAGGCCGCACGCAAAGTCTCGCGCCATTCCGAGTCCGGCGGACGAAGTGGGCCATCCCCACCCCCCAAGGCTATAGCCCACCCATTTTTGTGGCCTTTTTCCACTGGACGAACTTGGCGCCCCGGCGTTCGGGCGGTTATTTTTGGGCGCGGCTGTGTCCGGGGCCTATTTTTGGTACACGGAGGCCGCTCGCAAAGTCTCGCGCCATTCCGAGTCCGGCGGACGAAGTGGGCCATACCCACCCCCCAAGGCTATAGCCCACCCGTTTTTGTGGCCTTTTTCCGCTGGACGAACTTGGCGCCCGGGCCTTCGGGCGGTTATTTTTGGGCGCGGCTGTGCCCAGGGCCTATTTTTGGCATACAGAGGCCGCTCGCAAAGTCTCGCGCCATTCCGAGTCCGGCGGACGAAGTTGGCCAGCCCCACCCCCCAAGGCTATTGCCCACCCATTTTTGTGGCCTTTTTCCACTGGACGAACTTGGCGCCCCGGCGTTCGGGCGGTTATTTTTGGGCGCGGCTGTGCCCGGGGCCTATTTTTGGCACACGGAGGCCACTCGCAAAGTTTCGCGCCATTCCGAGTCCGGCGGACGAAGTTGGCCAGCTCCACCCCCCAAGGCTATAGCCCACCCATTTTTGTGGCCTTTTTCCGCTGGACGAACTTGGCGCCCCGGCGTTCGGGCGGTTATTTTTGGGCGCGGCTGTGCCCGGGGCCTATTTTTGGCACACGGAGGCCGCTCGCAAAGTCTCGCGCCATTCCGAGTCCGGCGGACGAAGTGGGCCAGCTCCACCCCCAAGGCTATAGCCCACCCATTTTTGTGGCCTTTTTCCGCTGGACGAACTTGGCGCCCCGGCGTTCGGGCAGTTATTTTTGGGCGCGGCAGTGGTCGGGGCCTATTTTTGGCACACGGAGGCCGCTCGCAAAGTCTCGCGCCATTCCGAGTCCGGCGGACGAAGTTGGCCAGCTCCACCCCCCAAGGCTATAGCCCACCCATTTTTGTGGCCTTTTTCCGCTGGACGAACTTGGCGCCCCGGCGTTCGGGCGGTTATTTTTGGGCGCGGCTGTGCCCAGGGCCTATTATTTGCGCACGGGGGTGCCTCGCAAGGTCTCGGGCCATTCCGTGTCCGGCGGACGAAGTTGGCCAGCCCCACTCCCCAAGGCTATAGCCCACCCATTTTGTGGCCTTTTTCCGCTGGACGAACTTGGCGCCCGGCCTTCGGGCGGTTATTTTTGGGCGCGGCAGTGCCTGGGCCTATTTTTGGCACACGGAGGCCGCTCGCAAAGTCTCGCGCCATTCCGAAGTCCGCGGACGAAGTTGGCCAGCCCCAACCCCAAGGCTATAGCCCACCCGTTTTTGTGGCCTTTTTCCGCTGGACGAACTTGGCGCCCGGCCTTCGGGTGGTTATTTTTGGGCGCGGCTGTGCCCGGGCCTATTTTTGGCACACGGAGGCCGCTGCAAAGTCTCGCGCCATTCCGAGTCCGGCGGACGAAGTTGGCCATCCCCACCCCCAAGGCTATAGCCCACCCGCTTTTGTGGCCTTTTTCCGCTGGGGCCGAACTTGGCGCCCGGCCTTCGGGTGGTTATTTTTGGGCGCGGCTGTGCCCGGGCCTATTTTTAGCACACGGAGGCCACTCGCAAAGTCTCGAGCCATTCCGAGTCCGGGCGGACGGTTGGCCATCCCCACCCCCCCCAGGCTATAGCCAACCCGTTTTTGTGGCCTTTTTACGCTGGACGAAGTTGGCGCCCGGCGTTCGGGCGGTTATTTTTGGGCGCGGCTGTGTCCAGGGCCTATTTTTGGCACACGGAGGCCGCCGCAAAGTCTCGCGCCATTCCGAGTCCGCGGACGGTTGGCCATCCCCACCCCCAAGGCTATAGCCCACCCGTTTTTGTGGCCTTTTTCCGCTGGACGAACTTGGCGCCCCGGCCTTCGGGCAGTTATTTTTGGGAGCGGCTGTGCCCGGGCCTATTTTTGGCACACGGAGGCCGCTCGCAAAGTCTCGCGCCATTCCGAGTCCGGCGGACGAAGTTGGCCAGCCCCACCCCCCAAGGCTATAGCCCACCCGTTTTTGTGGCCTTTTTCCGCTGGACGACCTTGGCGCCCCGGCCTTCGGGCGGTTATTTTTGGGCGCGGCTGTGCCCAGGCCTATTTTTGGCACACGGAGGCCACTCGCAAAGTCTCGTGCCATTCCGAGTCCGGCGGACGAAGTTGGCCAGCCCCACCCCCCAAGGCTATAGCCCACCCATTTTTGTGGCCTTTTTCCGCTGGACGAATTTGGCGCCGCGGCCTTCGGGCGGGTATTTTTTGCCACGGCTGTGCTCGCCGCCTATTTTTGGTACACGGAGGCCGCTCCCAAAGTCTCGCGCCATTCCGAGTCCGGCGGACGAAGTGGGCCATCCCCACCCCCCAAGGCTATAGCCCACCCGTTTTTGTGGCCTTTTTCCGCTGGACGAACTTGGCGCCCGGGCCTTCGGGCGGTTATTTTTGGGCGCGGCTATGCCCAGGGCCTATTTTTGGCATACAGAGGCCACTCGCAAAGTCTCGCGCCATTCCGAGTCCGGCGGACGAAGTGGGCCCGCCCCACCCCCCAAGGCTATAGCCCACCCGTTTTTGTGGCCTTTTTCCGCTGGACGAACTTGGCGCTGCGGCCTTCGGGCGGGTATTTTTGGGCGCGGCTGTGCCCGCGGCCTATTTTTGGCACACGGAGGCGCCTCGCAAAGTCTCGCGCCATTCCGAGTCCGGCGGACGGTCGGCCAGCCCCACCCCCAAGGCTATAGCCCACCCGTTTTGTGGCCTTTTTCCGCTGGACGAACTTGGCCCACTTCGGCCGCCTGTTCCTGCGCTATTTTTGCCCAGGCCCTCGCAATGTCTCGCGCCATTCCGAGTCCGGCCGAGTTGGCCAGCCCCGCTTTTGTGGCTGGACGAACTTGGCGCCGCGGCCTTCGGGCGGGTATTTTTTGCCACGGCTGTGCTCGCCGCCTATTTTTGGTACACGGAGGCCGCTTGCAAAGTCTCGCGCCATTCCGAGTCCGGCGGACAAAGTCGGCCATCCCCACCCCCCAAGGCTATAGCCCACCCGTTTTTGTGGCCTTTTTCCGCTGGACGAACTTGGCGCCGCGGCCTTCGGGCGGGTATTTTTTGCCACGGCTGTGCTCGCCGCCTATTTTTGGCACACGGAGGCCGCTCGCAAAGTCTCGCGCCATTCCGAGTCCGGCGGACGAAGTGGGCCATCCCCACCCCCCAAGGCTATAGCCCACCCGTTTTTGTGGCCTTTTTCCGCTGGACGAACTTGGCGCCCCGGCCTTCGGGCGGTTATTTTTGCGTGCGGCTGTGCCCGGGGCCTATTTTTGGCACACGGAGGCCGCTCGCAAAGTCTCGCGCCATTCCGAGTCCGGCGGACGAAGTGGGCCAGCTCCACCCCCCAAGGCTATAGCCCACCCGTTTTTGTGGCCTTTTTCCGCTGGACGAACTTGGCGCCCCGGCGTTCGGGCGGTTATTTTTGGGCGCGGCAGTGCCCAGGGCCTATTTTTGGCACACGGAGGCCGCTCGCAAAGTCTCGCGCCATTCCGAGTCCGGCGGACGAAGTTGGCCATCCCCACCCCCCAAGGCTATAGCCCACCCGCTTTGTGGCCTTTTTCCGCTGGACGAACTTGGCGCCCGGCCTTCGGGCGGTTATTTTTGGGCGCGGCTGTGCCCTGGGCCTATTTTTGGCACACGGAGGCCGCTCGCAAAGTCTCGCGCCATTCCGAGTCCGGCGGACGAAGTTGGCCAGCCCCACCCCCCAAGGCTATAGCCCACCCGTTTTTGTGGCCTTTTTCCGCTGGACGAACTTGGCGCCCCGGCCTTCGGGCGGTTATTTTTGGGCGCGGCTGTACCCGATGCCTATTTTTGGCACATGGAGGCCGCTCGCAAAGTCTCGCGCCATTCCGAGTCCGGCGGACGAAGTTGGCCATCCCCACCCCCCAAGGCTGTAGCCCACCCGTTTTTGTGGCCTTTTTTCGCTGGACGAACTTGGCGCCCCGGCGTTCGGGCGGTTATTTTTGGGCGCGGCTGTGCCCGGGGCCTATTTTTGGCACACGGAGGCCGCTCGCAAAGTCTCGCGCCATTCCGAGTCCGGCGGACGAAGTGGGCCAGCTCCACCCCCCAAGGCTATAGCCCACCCGTTTTTGTGGCCTTTTTCCACTGGACGAACTTGGCACCCCGGCCTTCGGGCGGTTATTTTTTGGCGCGTCTGTGCCCGATGCCTATTTTTGGCACACGGAGGCCGCTCGCAAAGTCTCGCGCCATTCCGAGTCCGGCGGACGAAGTTGGCCAGCCCCACCCCCCAAGGCTATAGCCCACCCGTTTTTGTGGCCTTATTCCGCTGGACTAACTTGGCGCCCCGGCCTTCGGGCGGTTATTTTTGGGCGCGGCTGTGCCCAGGGCTATTTTTGGCACACGGAGGCCGCTCGCAAAGTCTCGCACCATTCCGAGTCCGGCGGACGAAGTTGGCCATCCCCACCCCCCAAGGCTATAGCCCACCCGTTTTTGTGGCCTTTTTCCGCTGGACGAACTTGGCGCCCCGGCCTTCGGGCGGTTATTATTGTGCGCGGCTGTGCCCGCGGCCTATTTTTGGCATACGGAGGCCGGTCGCAAAGTCTCGCGCCATTCCGAGTCCGGCGGACGAAGTGGGCCATCCCCACCCCCCAAGGCTATAGCCCACCAGTTTTTGTGGCCTTTTTCCGCTGGACGAACTTGGCGCCCCGGCGTTCGGGCGGTTATTTTTGGGCGCGGCTGTGTCCAGGGCCTATTTTTGGCACACGGAGGCCGCTCGCAAAGTCTCGCGCCATTCCGAGTCCGGCGGACGATGTTGGCCATCCCCACCCCCCAAGGCTATAGCCCACCCGTTTTTGTGGCCTTTTTCCGCTGGACGAACTTGGCGCCCCGGCCTTCGGGCGGTTATTTTTGGGCGCGGCTGTGCCCGATGCCTATTTTTGGCACACGGAGGCCGCTCGCAAAGTCTCGCGCCATTCCGAGTCCGACGGACGAAGTTGGCCATCCCCACCCCCCAAGGCTGTACCCCACCCGTTTTTGTGGCCTTTTTTCGCTGGACGAACTTGGCGCCCCTGCGTTTGGGCGGTTATTTTTGGGCGCAGCTGTGCCCAGGGCCTATTTTTGGCACACGGAGGCCGCTCGCAAAGTCTCGCGCCATTCCGAGTCCGGCGGACGAAGTTGGCCATCCCCACCCCCCAAGGCTATAGCCCACCCGTTTTTGTGGCCTTTTTCCGCTGGACGAACTTGGCGGCCCGGCCTTCGGGCTATTATTTTTGGGCGCGGCTGTGCCCGGGGCCTATTTTTGGCACACGGAGGCCGCTCGCAAAGTCTCCTGCCATTCCGAGTCCGGCGGACGAAGTTGGCCATCCCCACCCCCCAAGGCTATAGCCCACCCGTTATTGTGGCCTTTTTCCGCTGGACGAACTTGGCGCCCCGGCCTTCGGGCGGTTATTTTTGGGCGCGGCTGTGTCCGATGCCTATTTTTGGCACACGGAGGCCGCTCGCAAAGTCTCGCGCCATTCCGAGTCCGGCGGACGAAGTTGGCCATCCCCACCCCCCAAGGCTGTAGCCCACCCGTTTTTGTGGCCTTTTTTCGCTGGACGAACTTGGCGCCCCGGCGTTCGGGCGGTTATTTTTGGGCGCGGCTGTGCCCAGGGCCTATTTTTGGCACACGGAGGCCGCTCGCAAAGTCTCGCGCCATTCCGAGTCCGGCGGATGAAGTTGGCCATCCCCACCCCCCAAGGCTATAGCCCACCCGTTTTTGTGGCCTTTTTCCGCTGGACGAACTTGGCGGCCCGGCCTTCGGGCGATTATTTTTGGGCGCGGCTGTGCCCGGGGCCTATTTTTGGCACACGGAGGCCGCTCGCAAAGTCTCCTGCCATTCCGAGTCCGGCGGACGAAGTTGGCCATCCCCACCCCCCAAGGCTATAGCCCACCCGTTTTTGTGGCCTTTTTCCGCTGGACGAAATTGGCGCCCCGGCCTTCGGGCGGTTATTTTTGGGCGCGGCTGTACCCAGGGCTATTTTTGGCACACGGAGGCCGCTCGCAAAGTCTCGCACCATTCCGAGTCCGGCGGACGAAGTTGGCCATCCCCACCCCCCAAGGCTATAGCCCACCCGTTTTTGTGGCCCTTTTCCGCTGGACGAACTTGGCGCCCCGGCCTTCGGGCGGTTATTATTGTGCGCGGCTGTGCCCGCGGCCTATTTTTGGCACACAGAGGCCGCTCGCAAAGTCTCGCGCCATTCCGAGTCCGGCGGACGAAGTCGGCCAGCCCCACCCCCCAAGGCTATAGCCCACCCGTTTTTGTGGCCTTAATCCGCTGGACGAACTTGGCGCCCCGGCCTTCGGGCAGTTATTTTTGGGCGCGGCTGTGCCCAGGGCTATTTTTGGCACACGGAGGCCGCTCGCAAAGTCTCGCACCATTCCGAGTCCGGCGGACGAAGTTGGCCAGCCCCAACCCCCAAGGCTATAACCCACCCGTTTTTGTGGCCTTTTTCCGCTGGACGAACTTAGCGCCCCGGCGTTCGGGTGGTTATTTTTGGGTGCGGCTGAACCCGGGGGCTATTTTTGGCACACGGAGGCTGCTCGCAAAGTCTCGCGCCATTCCGAGTCCGGCGGACGAAGTGGGCCATCCCCACCCCCCAAGGCTATAGCCCACCCGTTTTTGTGGCCTTTTTCCGCTGGACAAACTTGCGCCCCGGCCTTCGGGCGGTTATTTTTGGGCGCGGCTGTGCCCGGGGCCTATTTTTAGCACACAGAGGCCGCTCGCAAAGTCTCACGCGATTCCGAGTCCGGCAGACGAAGTTGGCCATCCCCACCCCCCAAGGCTATAGCCCACCCGTTTTTGTGGCCTTTTTCCGCTGGACGAACTTGGCGCCCCGTCGTTCGGGCGGTTATTTTTGGGCGCGGCCGTGCCCAGGGCCTATTTTTGGCACACGGAGGCCGCTCGCAAAGTCTCGCGCCATTCCGAGTCCGGCGGACGAAGTGGGCCATCCCCACCCCACAAGGCTGTAGCCCACCCGTTTTTGTGGCCTTTTTCCGCTGGACGAACTTGGCGCCCCGGCGTTCGGGCGGTTATTTTTGGGCGCGGCTGTGCCCAGGGCCTATTTTTGGCACACGGAGGCCGCTCGCAAAGTTTCCCGCCATTCCGAGTCCGGCGGACGAAGTTGGCCATCCCCACCCCCCAAGGCTATAGCGCACCCGTTTTTGTGGCCTTTTTCCGCTGGACGAACTTGGCGCCCCGGCCTTCGGGCGGTTATTTTTGGGCGCGGCTGTGCCCCGGGCTATTTTTGGCACACGGAGGCCGCTCGCAAAGTCTCGCACCATTCCGAGTCCGGCGGACGAAGTTGGCCAGCCCCAACCCCCAAGGCTATAACCCACCCGTTTTTGTGGCCTTTTTCCGCTGGACGAACATAGCGCCCCGGCGTTCGGGTGGTTATTTTTGGGTGCGGCTGTGCCCGGGGGCTATTTTTGGCACACGGAGGCCGCTCGCAAAGTCTCGCGCCATTCCGAGTCCGGCAGACGAAGTGGGCCATCCCCACCCCCCAAGGCTATAGCCCACCCGTTTTTGTGGCCTTTTTACGCTGGACAAACTTGGCGCCCCGGCCTTCGGGCGGTTATTTTTGGGCGCGGCTGTGCCCGGGGCCTATTTTTAGCACACGGAGGCCGCTCGCAAAGTCTCGCGCCATTCCGAGTCTGGCGGACGAAGTTGGCCATCCCCACCCCCCAAGGCTATAGCCCACCCGTTTTTGTTGCCTTTTTCCGCTGGACGAACTTGGCGACCCGGCGTTCGGGCGGTTATTTTTGGGCGCGGCCATGCCCAGGGTCTATTTTTGGCACACGGAGGCCGCTCGCAAAGTCTCGCGGCATTCCGAGTCCGGCTGACGAAGTGGGCCATCCCCACCCCCCAAGGCTATAGCCCATCCATTTTTGTGGCCTTTTTCCGCTGGACGAACTTGGCGGCCCGGCCTTCGGGCGATTATTTTTGGGCGCGGCTGTGCCCGGGGCCTATTTTTGGCACACGGAGGCCGCTCGCAAAGTCTCGCGCCATTCCGAGTCCGGCGGACGAAGTTGGACATCCCCACCCCCCAAGGCTATAGCCCACCCGTTTTTGTGGCCTTTTTCCGCTGGACGAACTTTGCGCCCCGGCCTTCGGGCGGTTATTTTTGGGCGCGTCTGTGTCCGGGGCCTTTTTTTGGCACACGGAGGCCGCTCGCAAAGTCTCGCGCCATTCCGAGTACGGCGGACGAAGTTGGCCAGCCCCACCCCCCAAGGCTATAGCACACCCGTTTTTGTGGCCTTATTCCGCTGGACGAACTTGGCGCCGCGGCCTTCGGGCGGTTATTTTTGGGCACGGCTGTGCCCGGAGCCTATTTTTGGCACACGGAGGCCGCCCGCAAAGTCTCGCGCCAGTCCGAGTCTGGCGGACGAAGTGGGCCATCCCCACCCCCCAAGGCTATAGCCCACCAGTTTTTGTGGCCTTTTTCCGCTGGACGAACTTTGCGCCCCGGCCTTCGGGCGGTTATTTTTGGGCGCGTCTGTGTCCGGGGCCTATTTTTGGCACACGGAGGCCGCGCGCAAAGTCTCGCGCCATTCCGAGTCCGGCGGACGAAGTGGGCCATCCCCACCCCCCAAGGCTATAGCCCACCAGTTTTTGTGGCCTTTTTCCGCTGGACGAACTTGGCGCCCCGGCCTTCGGGCGGTTAATTTTGGGCGCGGCTGTGCCCGGGGCCTATTTTTGGCACACGGAGGCCGCTCGCAAAGTCTCGCGCCATTCCGAGTCCGGCGGACGAAGTTGGCCATCCCCACCCCCCAAGGCTATAGCCCACCCGTTTTTGTGGCCTTTTTCCGCTGGACGAACTTGGCGCCCCGGCGTTCGGGCGGTTATTTTTGGGCGCGGCAGTGCCCAGTGCCTATTTTTGGCACACGGATACCGCTCGCAAAGTCTCGCGCCATTCCGAGTCCGGCGGACGAAGTTGGCCAGCTCCACCCCCCAAGGCTATAGCCCACCCGTTTTTGTGGCCTTTTTCCGCTGGACGAGCTTGGCGCCCCGGCGTTCGGGCGGTTATTTTTGGGCGCGGCTGTGTCCGGGGCCTATTTTTGGCACACGGAGGCCGCTAGCAAAGTCTCGCGCCATTCCGATTCCGGCGGACGAAGTTGGCCATCCCCACCCCCCAAGGCTATAGCCCACCCGTTTTTGTGGCCTTTTTCCGCTGGACGAACTTGGCGTCCCGGCCTTCGGGCGGTTATTTTTTGCGCAGTTGTGTCCAGGGCCTATTTTTCGCACAAGGAGGCCGCTCGTAAAGTTTCGCGCCATTCCGAGTCCGGCGGACGAAGTTGTCCAGCCCCACCCCCCAAGGCTATAGCCCACCCGTTTTTGTGGCCTTTTTCCGCTGGACGAACTTGGCGGCTCGGCCTTCGGGCAGTTATTTTTGGACGCGGCTGTGCCCGGGGCCTATTTTTGGCACACAGGGGCCGCTCGCAAAGTCTCACGCCATTCCGAGTCCGGCGGACGAAGTCGGCCATCCCCACCCCCCAAGGCTATAGCCCACCCGTTTTTGTGGCCTTTTTCCGCTGGACGTACTTGGCGCCCCGGCCTTCGGGCGGTTAATTTTGGGCGCGGCTGTGCCTGAGTCCTATTTTTGACACACGGAGGCCGCTCGTAAAGTCTCGCCCCATTCCGAGTCCGGCGGACGAACTTGGCCAGCCCCACCCCCCAAGGCAATAGCCCACCCGTTTTTGTGGCCTTTTTCCGCTGGACGAACTTGGCGTCCCGGCCTTCGGGCGGTTAATTTTGGGCGCGGCTGTGCCCGGGGCCTATTTTTGGCACACGGAGGCCGCTCGCAAAGTCTCGCGCCATTCCGAGTCCGGCGGACGAAGTTGGCCATCCCCACCCCCCAAGGCTATAGCCCACCCGTTTTTGTGGCCTTTTTCCGCTGGACGAACTTGGCGCCCTGGCCTTCGGGCGGTTATTTTTGGGCGCGGCTGTCCCCGGGGCCTATTTTTGGCACACAGGGGCCGCTCGCAAAGTCTCGCGCCAGTCCGAGTCCGGCGGACGAAGTGGGCCATCCCCACCCCCCAAGGCTATAGCCCACCAGTTTTTGTGGCCTTTTTCCGCTGGACGAACTTTGCGCCCCGGCCTTCGGGCGGTTATTTTTGGGCGCGTCTGTGTCCGGGGCCTATTTTTGGCACACGGAGGCCGCTCGCAAAGTCTCGCGCCATTCCGAGTCCGGCGGACGAAGTGGGCCATCCCCACCCCCCAAGGCTATAGCCCACCAGTTTTTGTGGCCTTTTTCCGCTGGACGAACTTGGCGCCCCGGCCTTCGGGTGGTTAATTTTGGGCGCGGCTGTGCCCGGGGCCTATTTTTGGCACACGGAGGCCGCTCGCAAAGTCTCGCGCCATTCCGAGTCCGGCGGACGAAGTTGGCCATCCCCACCCCCCAAGGCTATAGCCCACCCGTTTTTGTGGCCTTTTTCCGCTGGACGAACTTGGCGCCCCGGCGTTCGGGCGGTTATTTTTGGGCGCGGCAGTGCCCAGGGCCTATTTTTGGCACACGGAGGCCGCTCGCAAAGTCTCGCGCCATTCCGAGTCCGGCGGACGAAGTTGGCCAGCTCCACCCCCCAAGGCTATAGCCCACCCGTTTTTGTGGCCTTTTTCCGCTGGACGAGCTTGGCGTCCCGGCCTTCGGGCGGTTATTTTTTGCGCAGTTGTGTCCAGGGCCTATTTTTCGCACAAGTAGGCCGCTCGTAAAGTTTCGCGCCATTCCGAGTCCGGCGGACGAAGTTGTCCAGCCCCACCCCCCAAGGCTATAGCCCACCCGTTTTTGTGGCCTTTTTCCGCTGGACGAACTTGGCGGCTCGGCCTTCGGGCAGTTATTTTTGGACGCGGCTGTGCCCGGGGCCTATTTTTGTCACACAGGGGCCGCTCGCAAAGTCTCGCGCCATTCCGAGTCCGGCGGACGAAGTTGGCCATCCCCACCCCCCAAGGCTATAGCCCACCCGTTTTTGTGGCCTTTTTCCGCTGGACGAACTTGGCGCCCTGGCCTTCGGGCGGTTATTTTTGGGCGCGGCTGTGCCCGGGGCCTATTTTTGGCACACAGGGGCCGCTCGCAAAGTCTCGCGCCAGTCCGAGTCCGGCGGACGAAGTGGGCCATCCCCACTCCCCAAGGCTATAGCCCACCAGTTTTTGTGGCCTTTTTCCGCTGGACGAACTTTGCGCCCCGGCGTTCGGGCGGTTATTTTTGGGCGCGGCTGTGCCCCGGGCTATTTTTGGCACACGGAGGCCGCTCGCAAAGTCTCGCGCCATTCCGAGTCCGGCGGACGAAGTTGGCCAGCTCCACCCCCCAAGGCTATAGCCCACCCGTTTTTGTGGCCTTTTTCCGCTGGACGAGCTTGGCGCCCCGGCGTTCGGGCGGTTATTTTTGGGCGCGGCTGTGTCGGGGACCTATTTTTGGCACACGGAGGCCGCTCGCAAAGTCTCGCGCCATTCCGAGTCCGGCGGACGAAGTTGGCCATCCCCACCCCCCAAGGCTATAGCCCACCCGTTTTTGTGGCCTTTTTCCGCTGGACGAACTTGGCGTCCCGGCCTTCGGGCGGTTATTTTTTGCGCGGTTGTGTCCAGGGCCTATTTTTCGCACAAGGAGGCCGCTCGTAAAGTTTCGCGCCATTCCGAGTCCGGCGGACGAAGTTGTCCAGCCCCACCCCCCAAGGCTATAGCCCACCCGTTTTTGTGGCCTTTTTCCGCTGGACGAACTTGGCGGCCCGGCCTTCGGGCAGTTATTTTTGGACGCGGCTGTGCCCGGGGCCTATTTTTGGCACACAGGGGCCGCTTGCAAAGTCTCGCGCCATTCCGAGTCCGGCGGACGAAGTCGGCCATCCCCACCCCCCAAGGCTATAGCCCACCCGTTTTTGTGGCCTTTTTCCGCTGGACGAACTTGGCGCCCCGGCCTTCGGGCGGTTAATTTTGGGCGCGGCTGTGCCCGGGGCCTATTTTTGGCACACGGAGGCCGCTCGCAAAGTCTCGCGCCATTCCGAGTCCGGCAGACGAAGTTGGCCATCCCCACCCCCCAAGGCTATAGCCCACCCGTTTTTGTGGCCTTTTTCCGCTGGACGAACTTGGCGCCCCGGCCTTCGGGCGGTTATTTTTGGGCGCGGCTGTGCCCGGGGCCTATTTTTGGCACACAGGGGCCGCTCGCAAAGTCTCGCGCCAGTCCGAGTCCGGCGGACGAAGTGGGCCATCCCCACCCCCCAAGGCTATAGCCCACCAGCCAGGCCTTTTTCCGCTGGACGAACTTTGCGCCCCGGCCTTCGGGCGGTTATTTTTGGGCGCGTCTGTGTCCGGGGCCTATTTTTGGCACACGGAGGCCGCTCACAAAGTCTCGCGCCTTTCCGAGTCCGGCGGACGAAGTTGGCCATCCCCACCCCCCAAGGCTATAGCCCACCCGTTTTTGTGGCCTTTTTCCGCTGGACGAACTTGGCGCCCTGGCCTTCGGGCGGTTATTTTTGGGCGCGGCTGTGCCCGGGGCCTATATTTGGCACACGGAGGCCGCTCGCAAAGTCTCGCGCCATTCCGAGTCCGGCGGACGAAGTGGGCCAACCCCACCCCCTAAGGCTATTGCCCACCCGTTTTTGTGGCCTTTTTCCGCTGGATGAACTTGGCGCCCCGGCGTTCGGGCGGTTATTTTTGGGCGCGGCAGTGCACAGGGCCTATTTTTGGCACACGGAGGCCGCTCGCAAAGTCTCGCGCCATTCCGAGTCCGGCGGACGAAGTTGGCCAGCTCCACCCCCCAAGGCTATAGCCCACCCGTTTTTGTGGCCTTTTTCCGCTGGACGAGCTTGGCGCCCCGGCGTTCGGGCGGTTATTTTTGGGCGCGGCTGTGTCCGGGGCCTATTTTTGGCACACGGAGGCCGCTCGCAAAGTCTCGCGCCATTCCGAGTCCGGCGGACGAAGTTGGCCATCCCCACCCCCCAAGGCTATAGCCCACCCGTTTTTGTGGCCTTTTTCCGCTGGACGAACTTGGCGTCCCGGCCTTCGGGCGGTTATTTTTTGCGCGGTTGTGTCCAGGGCCTATTTTTCGCACAAGGAGGCCGCTCGTAAAGTTTCGCGCCATTCCGAGTCCGGCGGACGAAGTGGGCCATCCCCACCCCCCAAGGCTATAGCCCACCAGTTTTTGTGGCCTTTTTCCGCTGGACGAACTTGGCGCCCCGGCCTTCGGGCGGTTAATTTTGGGCGCGGCTGTGCCCGGGGCCTATTTTTGGCACACGGAGGCCGCTCGCAAAGTCTCGCGCCTTTCCGAGTCCGGCGGACGAAGTTGGCCATCCCCACCCCCCAAGGCTATAGCCCACCCGTTTTTGTGGCCTTTTTCCGCTGGACGAACTTGGCGCCCCGGCCTTCGGGCGGTTATTTTTGGGCGCGGCTGTGCCCGGGGCCTATTTTTGGCACACGGAGGCCGCTCGTAAAGTCTCGCGCCATTCCGAGTCCGGCGGACGAAGTTGGCCAGCCCCACCCCCCAAGGCTATAGCCCACCCGTTTTTGTGGCCTTTTTCCGCTGGACGAACTTGGCGCCCCGGCCTTCGGGCGGTTATTTTTGGGCGCGGCTGTCCCCGGGGCCTATTTTTGGCACACAGGGGCCGCTCGCAAAGTCTCGCGCCAGTCCGAGTCCGGCGGACGAAGTGGGCCATCCCCACCCCCCAAGGCTATAGCCCACCAGTTTTTGTGGCCTTTTTCCGCTGGACGAACTTTGCGCCCCGGCCTTCGGGCGGGTATTTTTGGGCGCGGCTGTGCCCGCGGCCTATTTTTGGCACACGGAGGCGCCTCGCAAAGTCTCGCCCCATTCCGAGTCCGGCGGACGAAGTCGGCCAGCCCCACCCCCCAAGGCTATAGCCCACCCGTTTTTGTGGCCTCTTTCCGCTGGACGAACTTGGCGCCCCGGCCTTCGGGCGGGTATTTTTGGGCGCGGCTGTGCCCGCGGCCTATTTTTGGCACACGGAGGCGCCTCGCAAAGTCTCGCGCCATTCCGAGTCCGGCGGACGAGGTTGGCCAGCCCCACCCCCCAAGGCTATAGCCCACCCGGTTTTGTGGCCTCTTTCCGCTGGACGAACTTGGCGCCCCGGCCTTCGGGCGGGTATTTTTGGGCGCGGCTGTGCCCGCGGCCTATTTTTGGCACACGGAGGCCGCTCGCAAAGTCTCGCGCCATTCCGAGTCCGGCGGACGAAGTTGGCCAGCCCCACCCCCCAAGGCTATAGCCCACCCGTTTTTGTGGCCTCTTTCCGCTGGACGAACTTGGCGCCCCGGCCTTCGGGCGGGTATTTTTGGGCGCGGCTGTTCCCGCGGCCTATTTTTGGCACACGGAGGCGCCTCGCAAAGTCTCGCGCCATTCCGAGTCCGGCGGACGAAGTCGGCCAGCCCCACCCCCCAAGGCTATAGCCCACCCGTTTTTGTGGCCTCTTTCCGCTGGACGAACTTGGCGCCCCGGCCTTCGGGCGGGTATTTTTGGGCGCGGCTGTGCCCGCGGCCTATTTTTGGCACACGGAGGCGCCTCGCAAAGTCTCGCCCCATTCCGAGTCCGGCGGACGAAGTCGGCCAGCCCCACCCCCCAGGCTATAGCCCACCCGTTTTTGTGGCCTCTTTCCGCTGGACGAACTTGGCGCCCCGGCCTTCGGGCGGGTATTTTTGGGCGCGGCTGTGCCCGCGGCCTATTTTTGGCACACGGAGGCGCCTCGCAAAGTCTCGCGCCATTCCGAGTCCGGCGGACGTAGTCGGCCAGCCGCACCCCCCAAGGCTATAGCCCACCCGTTTTTGTGGCCTCTTTCCGCTGGACGAACTTGGCGCCCCGGCCTTCGGGCGGGAATTTTTGGGCGCGGCTGTGCCCGCGGCCTATTTTTGGCACACGGAGGCGCCTCGCAAAGTCTCACGCCATTCCGAGTCCGGCGGACGAAGTCGGCCAGCCCCACCCCCCAAGGCTATAGCCCACCCGTTTTTGTGGCCTTTTTCCGCTGGACGAACTTGGCGCCCCGGCCTTCGGGAGTGTATTTTTTGGCGCGGCTTTACCCTCGGCCTATTTTTGGCACACGGAGGTGCCTCGCAGAGTCTCGCGCCATTCCGAGTCCGGCGGACGAAGTTGGCCCGCCCCACCCCCCAAGGCTATAGCCCACCCGTTTTTGTGGCCTTTTTCCACCGGACGAACTTGGCGCCCCGGCCTTCGGGCGGGTATTTTTGGGCGCGGCTGTTCCCCCAAGCTATAGCCTATTTTTGGCACGCGGAGGATGCCTCGCAAAGTCTCGCGCCATTCCGCTAGTCCGGGCGGACGGCGGAGTTGGCCAGCCCCACCCCCAAGGCTATAGCCCACCCGTTTTGTGGCCTCTTTCCGCTGGACGAGACTTGGCGCCCGGCCTTCGGGCGGGTATTTTTGGGCGCGGCTGTGACCACGGCCTATTTTTGGCACACGGAGGCGCCTCGCAAAGTCTCGCGCCATTCCGAGTCCGGCGGACGGTTGGCCAGCCCCACCCCCAAGGCTATAGCCCACCCGCTTTTGTGGCCTCTTTCCGCTGGACGAACTTGGCGCCCGGCCTTCGGGCGGGTATTTTTAGGCGCGGCTGTGCCCGCGTCCTATATTTGGCACACGGAGGTGCCTCGCAAAGTCTCGCGCCATTCCGAGTCCGGGCGGACGAAGTTGGCCAGCCCCCCCCACCAAGGCTATCCCCACCCCGCTATCGTGGCCTCTTTCCGCTGGACGAACTTGGCGCCCCGGCCTTCGGGTGGGTATTTTTGGCGCGGCTGTGCCCGCGGCCTATTTTTGGCACACGGAGGCGCCTCGCAAAGTCTCGCGCCATTCCGAGTCCGAGCGGACGAGTTGGCCAGCCCCACCCCCAAGGCTATAGCCCACCCGTTTTGTGGCCTCTTTCCGCTGGACGAACTTGGCGCCCGGCCTTCGGGCGGGTATTTTTAGGCGCGGCTGTGCCCGCGGCCTATTTTTTGGCACACGGAGGCGCATCGCAAAGTCTCGCGCCATTCCAAGTCCGGCGGACGAAGTTGGCCAGCCCCACCCCCCAAGGCTATAGCCCACCCGTTTTTGTGGCCTTTTTCCGCTGTACGAACTTGGCGCCCCGGCCGTCGGGCGGGTATTTTTTGGCGCGGGTGTGCCCCCGGACGATTTTTGGGACACGGAGGCACCTCGCAAAGTCTCGTGCTATTCCGAGTCCGGGCGGACGGGTCGGCCAGCCCCACCCCCAAGGCTATAGCCCACCCGTTTTTGTGGCCTCTTTCCGCTGGACGAACTTGGCGCCCCGGCCTTCGGGCGGGTATTTTTGGGCGCGGCTGTGCCCGCGGCCTATTTTTGGCACACGGAGGCGCCTCGCAAAGTCTCGCCCCATTCCGAGTCCGGCGGACGAAGTCGGCCAGCCCCACCCCCCAAGGCTATAGCCCACCCGTTTTTGTGGCCTCTTTCCGCTGGACGAACTTGGCGCCCCGGCCTTCGGGCGGGTATTTTTGGGCGCGGCTGTGCCCGCGGCCTATTTTTGGCACACGGAGGCGCCTCGCAAAGTCTCGCGCCATTCCGAGTCCGGCGGACGAAGTTGGCCAGCCCCACCCCCCAAGGCTATAGCCCACCGGTTTTTGTGGCCTCTTTCCGCTGGACGAACTTGGCGCCCCGGCCTTCGGGCGGGTATTTTTGGGCGCGGCTGTGCCCGCGGCCTATTTTTGGCACACGGAGGCCGCTCGCAAAGTCTCGCGCCATTCCGAGTCCGGCGGACGAAGTTGGCCAGCCCCAACCCCCAAGGCTATAGCCCACCCGTTTTTGTGGCCTCTTTCCGCTGGACGAACTTGGCGCCCCGGCCTTCGGGCGGGTATTTTTGGGCGCGGCTGTTCCCGCGGCCTATTTTTGGCACGCGGAGGTGCCTCGCAATGTCTCGCGCCATTCCGAGTCCGGCGGACGAAGTTGGCCAGCCCCACCCCCCAAGGCTATAGCCCACCCGTTTTTGTGGCCTCTTTCCGCTGGACGAACTTGGCGCCCCGGCCTTCGGGCGGGTATTTTTGGGCGCGGCTGTGCCCGCGGCCTATTTTTGGCACACGGAGGCGCCTCGCAAAGTCTCGCGCCATTCCGAGTCCGGCGGACGTAGTCGGCCAGCCGCACCCCCCAAGGCTATAGCCCACCCGTTTTTGTGGCCTCTTTCCGCTGGACGAACTTGGCGCCCCGGCCTTCGGGCGGGAATTTTTGGGCGCGGCTGTGCCCGCGGCCTATTTTTGGCACACGGAGGCGCCTCGCAAAGTCTCACGCCATTCCGAGTCCGGCGGACGAAGTCGGCCAGCCCCACCCCCCAAGGCTATAGCCCACCCGTTTTTGTGGCCTTTTTCCGCTGGACGAACTTGGCGCCCCGGCCTTCGGGAGTGTATTTTTTGGCGCGGCTTTACCCTCGGCCTATTTTTGGCACACGGAGGTGCCTCGCAGAGTCTCGCGCCATTCCGAGTCCGGCGGACGAAGTTGGCCCGCCCCACCCCCCAAGGCTATAGCCCACCCGTTTTTGTGGCCTTTTTCCGCTGGACGAACTTGGCGCCCCGGCCTTCGGGCTGGTATTTTTGGGGGCGGCTGTGCCCGCGGCCTATTTTTGGCACGCGGAGGTGCCTCGCAAAGTCTCGCGCCATTCCGAGTCCGGCAGACGAAGTTGGCCAGCCCCTCCCCCCAAGGCTATAGCCCACCCGTTTTTTGTGGCCTCTGTCCGCTGGACGAACTTGGCGCCCCGGCCTTCGGGCGGGTATTTTTGGGCGCGGCTGTTCCCGCGGCCTATTTTTGGCACGCGGAGGCGCCTCGCAAAGTCTCGCGCCATTCCTAGTCCGGCGGACGAAGTTGGCCAGCCCCACCCCCCAAGGCTATAGCCCACCCGTTTTTGTGGCCTCTTTCCGCTGGACGAACTTGGCGCCCCGGCCTTCGGGCGGGTATTTTTGGGCGCGGCTGTGACCACGGCCTATTTTTGGCACACGGAGGCACCTCGCAAAGTCTCGCTCCATTCCGAGTCCGGCGGACGAAGTTGGCCAGCCCCACCCCCCAAGGCTGTAGCCCACCCGTTTTTGTGGCCTCTTTCCGCTGGACGAACTTGGCGCCCCGGCCTTCGGGCGGGTATTTTTGGGCGTGGCTGTGCCCGCGGCCGATTATTGGCACACGGAAGGGCCTCGCAAAGGCCTATTTTTGGCACACGGAGGCGCCTCGCAAAGTCTCGCGCCATTCCGAGTCCGGCGGACGGTTGGCCAGCCCCACCCCCAAGGCTATAGCCCACCCGCTTTTGTGGCCTCTTTCCGCTGGACGAACTTGGCGCCCGGCCTTCGGGCGGGTATTTTTGGCGCGTCTGTGCCCGCGGCCTATTTTTGGCACACGGAGGCGCCTCGCAAAGTCTAGCGCCATTCCGAGTCCGCGGACGAAGTTGGCCAGCCCCACCCCCAAGGCTATAGCCCACCCGCTTTTGTGGCCTCTTTCCGCTGGACGAACTTGGCGCCCGGCCTTCGGGCGGGTATTTTGGGCGCGGCTGTGCCCGCGGCCTCTTTTTGGCACACGGAGGCGCCTCGCAAAGTCTCGCGCCATTCCGAGTCCGCGGACGAAGTTGGCCAGCCCCACCCCCAAGGCTATAGCCCACCGCTTTTGTGGCCTCTTTCCGCTGGACGAACTTGGCGCCCGGCCTTCGGGCGGGTATTTTTGGGCGCGGCTGTGCCGCGCGCCTATTTTTGGCACACGGAGGCCGCTCGCAAAGTCTCGCGCCATTCCGAGTCCGGCGGACGGTTGGCCAGCCCCACCCCCAAGGCTATAGCCCACCCGCTTTTGTGGCCTCTTTCCGCTGGACGAACTTGGCGCCCGGCCTTCGGGCGGGTATTTTTGGCGCGGCTGTGCCGCGGCCTATTTTTGGCACACGGAGGTGCCTCGCAAAGTCTCGCGCCATTCCGAGTCCGCGGACGAGTTGGCCAGCCCCACCCCCAAGGCTATAGCCCACCCGCTTTTGTGGCCTCTTTCCGCTGGACGAACTTGGCGCCCGGCCTTCGGGCGGGTATTTTTGGGCGCGGCTGTGCCCGCGGCCTATTTTTGGCACACGGAGGCGCCTCGCAAAGTCTCGCGCCATTCCGAGTCCGCGGACGAGTTGGCCAGCCCCACCCCCAAGGCTATAGCCCACCCGCTTTTGTGGCCTCTTTCCGCTGGACGAACTTGGCGCCCGGCCTTGGGGCGGTTATTTTTGGGCGCGGCTGTGCCCGCGGCCTTTTTTGGGAACCCGGAGGGGGCTCGCAAAGTCTCGCGCCATTCCGCGTCCGGCGGACGAGTTGGCCAGCCCCACCCCCCAAGGCTATAGCCCACCCGTTTTTGTGGCCTTTTTCCGCTGGACGAACTTGGCGCCCCGGCCTTCCGGCGGGTATTTTTGGGCGCGGTGGTGCCCGCGACCTATTTTTGGCACACGGAGGCGCCTCGCAATGTCTCGCGCCATTCCGAGTCCGGCGGACGAAGTTGGCCTGCCCCACCCCCAAGGCTATAGCCCACCCGTTTTTGTGGCCTTTTTCCGCTGGACGAACTTGGCGCCCCGGCCTTCGGGCGGGTATTTTTTGGCGCGGCTGTGCCGCGGCCTATTTTTGGCACACGGAGGTGCCTCGCAAAGTCTCGCGCCATTCCGAGTCCGCGGACGGTTGGCCAGCCCCACCCCCAAGGCTATAGCCCACCCGCTTTTGTGGCCTCTTTCCGCTGGACGAACTTGGCGCCCGGCCTTCGGGCGGGTATTTTTGGCGCGGCTGTGCCCGCGGCCTATTTTTGGCACACGGAGGTGCCTCGCAAAGTCTCGCGCCATTCCGAGTCCGGCGGACGGTTGGCCAGCCCCACCCCCAAGGCTATAGCCCACCCGCTTTTGTGGCCTCTTTCCGCTGGACGAACTTGGCGCCCGGCCTTCGGGCGGGTATTTTTGGCGCGGCTGTGACCACGGCCTATTTTTGGCACACGGAGGCGCCTCGCAAAGTCTCGCGCCATTCCGAGTCCGGCGGACGGTTGGCCAGCCCCACCCCCAAGGCTATAGCCCACCCGCTTTTGTGGCCTCTTTCCGCTGGACGACTTGGCGCCCGGCCTTCGGGCGGGTATTTTTGGGCGCGGCTGTGCCACGGCCTATTTTTGGCACACGGAGGCGCCTCGCAAAGTCTCGCGCCATTCCGAGTCCGGCGGACGGTTGGCCAGCCCCACCCCCAAGGCTATAGCCCACCCGCTTTTGTGGCCTCTTTCCGCTGGACGAACTTGGCGCCCGGCCTTCGGGCGGGTATTTTTGGCGCGGCTGTGCCCGCGGCCTATTTTTGGCACACGGAGGCGCCTCGCAAAGTCTCGCGCCATTCCGAGTCCGGCGGACGGTTGGCCAGCCCCACCCCCAAGGCTATAGCCCACCCGCTTTTGTGGCCTCTTTCCGCTGGACGAACTTGGCGCCCGGCCTTCGGGCGGGTATTTTTGGCGCGGCTGTGCCCGCGGCCTATTTTTGGCACACGGAGGCGCCTCGCAAAGTCTCGCGCCATTCCGAGTCCGCGGACGAAGTTGGCCAGCCCCACCCCCAAGGCTATAGCCCACCCGCTTTTGTGGCCTCTTTCCGCTGGACGAACTTGGCGCCCCGGCCTTCGGGCGGGTATTTTTGGGCGCGGCTGTGCCCGCGGCCTATTTTTGGCACACGGAGGCGCCTCGCAAAGTCTCGCGCCATTCCGAGTCCGGCGGACGAAGTTGGCCAGCCCCACCCCCCACCCCTATATCCCACGATCTTTTGTGGCCTCTTTCCGCTGGACGAACTTGGCGCCCCGGCCTTCGGGCGGGTATTTTTGGGCGCGGCTGTGCCCGCGGCCTATTTTTGGCACACGGAGGCGCCTCGCAAAGTCTCGCGCCATTCCGAGTCCGGCGGACGAAGTTGGCCAGCCCCACCCCCAAGGCTATAGCCCACCCGCTCTTGTGGCCTCTTTCCGCTGGACGAACTTGGCGCCCCGGCCTTCGGGCGGGGATTTTCGGGGGCGTCTGTGCAGGCTGCCTCTTTTGGGCACACGGAGGCTTCTCGCAAAGTCTCGCGCCATTCTGAGTCCGGCGGACGAGTTGGCCAGCCCCACCCCCAAGGCTATAGCCCACCCGCTTTTGTGGCCTCTTTCCGCTGGACGAACTTGGCGCCCGGCCTTCGGGCGGGTATTTTTGGCGCGGCTGTGCCCGCGGCCTATTTTTGGCACACGGAGGCGCCTCGCAAAGTCTCGCGCCATTCCGAGTCCGGCGGACGAGTTGGCCAGCCCCACCCCCAAGGCTATAGCCCACCCGCTTTTGTGGCCTCTTTCCGCTGGACGAACTTGGCGCCCGGCCTTCGGGCGGGTATTTTTGGCGCGGCTGTGCCTGCGGCCTATTTTTGGCACACGGAGGCGCCTCGCAAAGTCTCGCGCCATTCCGAGTCCGCGGACGAAGTTGGCCAGCCCCACCCCCAAGGCTATAGCCCACCCGCTTTTGTGGCCTCTTTCCGCTGGACGAACTTGGCGCCCGGCCTTCGGGCGGGTATTTTGGGCGCGGCTGTGCCCGCGGCCTATTTTTGGCACACGGAGGCGCCTCGCAAAGTCTCGCGCCATTCCGAGTCCGGCGGACGGTTGGCCAGCCCCACCCCCAAGGCTATAGCCCACCCGCTTTTGTGGCCTCTTTCCGCTGGACGAACTTGGCGCCCGGCCTTCGGGCGGGTATTTTTGGCGCGGCTGTGCCCTGCGGCCTATTTTTGGCACACGGAGGCGCCTCGCAAAGTCTCGCGCCATTCCGAGTCCGGCGGACGGTTGGCCAGCCCCACCCCCAAGGCTATAGCCCACCCGCTTTTGTGGCCTCTTTCCGCTGGACGAACTTGGCGCCCGGCCTTCGGGCGGGTATTTTTGGCGCAGCTGTGCCCGCGCCTATTTTTGGCACACGGAGGCGCCTCGCCAAGTCTCGCGCCATTCCGAGTCCGGCAGACGAAGTTGGCCAGCCCCACCCCCCAAGGCTATAGCCCACCCGTTTTTGTGGCCTCTTTCCGCTGGACGAACTTGGCGCCCCGGCCTTCGGGCGGGTATTTTGGGCGCGGCTGTGCCCGCAGCCTATTTTTGGCACACGGAGGCGCCTCGCGAGGTCTCGCGCCATTCCGAGTCCGGCGGACGAAGTTGGCCAGCCCCACCCCCCAAGGCTATAGCCCACCCGCCCTTGAGGACTCTCTCCGGATGACGAACTTGGCGCCCCGGCCTTCGGGCAGTTATTTTTGAGCGGCTGTGCCCGCAGCCTATTTTTGGCACACGGAGGCGCCTCGGAAAGTCTCACGCCACTCCGAGTCCGGCGGACGAAGTTGACCAGCCCCACCCCCCAAGGCTATAGCCCACCCGTTTTTGTGGCCTTTTTCCGCTGGACGAACTTGGCGACCCGGCCGTCGGGCGGGTGTTTTTGGGCGCGGCTGTGCCCGCGGCCTATTTTCAGCACACGGAGGCGCCACGCAAAGCCTCGCACCATTCCGGGTCCGGCGGACGAAGTTGGCCAGCCCCACCCCCAAGGCTATAGCCCACCCGTTTTTGTGGCCTTTTTACGCTGGACGAACTTGGCGCCCCGGCCTTCGGGCGGGTATTTTTGGGCGCGGCTGTGGCCGCGGCCTATTTTTTGCACACGGAGGTGCCTCACAAAGTCTCGCGCCATTCCGAGTCCGGCGGACGAAGTTGGCCAGCCCCACCCCCAAAGGCTATATCGCACCCGTTTTTGTGGCCTTTTTCGGCTGGACGAACTTGGCGCCGCGGCCTTCGGGCGGGTATTTTCGTTGCGCCTGTGCCGGCATCCTATTTTTGGTACACGGAGGCGCCTCGAAAAGTCTCGCACCATTCCAAGTCCGGCGGACGAAGTCGGCCAGACCCCACCCCCCAAGGCTATAGCCCACCCGTTTTTGTGGCCTTTTTCCGCTGGACGAATTGGCGCCGCGGCTTTCGGGCGGGTATTTTTGGGCGCGGCTGTGCTCGCAGCCTATTTTTGGCACACGGAGGCGCCTCGCAAAGTCTCGCGCCATTCCGAGTCCGGCGGACGAAGCTGGCCAGCCCCACCCCCCAAGGCTATAGCCCACCCGTTTTTGGGTCCTTTTTCCGCTGGACGAACTTGGCACCGCGGCCTTCGGTCCGATATTTTTGGGCGCGGCTGTGCCCACGGCCTATTTTTGGCACACGGAGGTGCCTCGCAAAGTCTCGCGCCATTCCGAGTCCGGCGGGCGTAGTTGCCCCGCCCCAGCCCCCAAGGGTATTGCCCACCCGTTTTTGTGGCCTCTTTCCGCTGGACGAACTTGGCGCCCCGGCCTTCGGGCGGGTATTTTTGGGCGCGGCTGTGCCCGCGGCCTATTTTTGGCACACGGAGGCGCCTCGCAAAGTCTCGCGCCATTCCGAGTCCGGCGGAAGAAGTTGGCCAGCCCCCACCCCCAAGGCTATAGCCCACCCGTTTTTGTGGCCTCTTTCCGCTGGACGAACTTGGCGCCCCGGCCTTCGGGCGGGTATTTTTTGGGCGCGGCTGTGCCCGCGGCCTATTTTTGGCACACGGAGGCGCCTCGCAAAGTCTCGCGCCATTCCGAGTCCGGCGGACGAAGTTGGCCAGCCCCACCCCCCAAGGCTATAGCCCACCCGTTTTTGTGGCCTTTTTCCGCTGGACGAACTTGGCGCCCCGGCCTTCGGGCGGGTATTTTTGGGCGCGGCTGTGCCCGCAGCCTATTTTTGGCACACGGAGGCGCCTCGCAAAGTCTCGCGCCATTCCGAGTCCGGCGGACGAAGTTGGCCAGCCCCACCCCCAAGGCTATAGCCCACCCGCTTTTGTGGCCTCTTTCCGCTGGACGAACTTGGCGCCCGGCCTTCGGGCGGGTATTTTTGGCGCGGCTGTGCCCGGCCTATTTTTGGCACACGCACGCGCCGCGCAAAGTCTCGCGCCATTCCGAGTCCGGCGGACGAAGTTGGCCAGCCCCGCCCCCCAAGGCTATAGCCCACCCGTTTTTGTGGCCTCTCTCCGCTGGACGAACTTGGCGCCCCGGCCTTCGGGCGGGTATTTTTGGGCGCGGCTGTGCCCGCGGCCTATTTTTGGCACACGGAGGCGCCTCGCAAAGTCTCGCGCCATTCCGAGTCCGGCGGACGAAGTTGGCCAGCCCCCACCCCCAAGGCTATAGCCCACCCGATTTTGTGGCCTTTTACCGCTGGACGAACTTGGCGCCCGGCCTTCGGGCGGGTATTTTTGGCGCGGCTGTGCCTGCGGCCTATTTTTGGCACACGGAGGCGCCTCGCAAAGTCTCGCGCCATTCCGAGTCCGCGGACGAAGTTGGCCAGCCCCACCCCCAAGGCTATAGCCCACCCGCTTTTGTGGCCTCTTTCCGCTGGACGAACTTGGCGCCCGGCCTTCGGGCGGGTATTTTGGCGCGGCTGTGCCCGCGGCCTATTTTTGGCACACGGAGGCGCTCGCAAAGTCTCGCGCCATTCCGAGTCCGGCGGACGGTTGGCCAGCCCCACCCCCAAGGCTATAGCCCACCCGCTTTTGTGGCCTCTTTCCGCTGGACGATCTTGGCGCCCGGCCTTCGGGCGGGTATTTTTGGGCGCGGCTGTGCCCGCAGCCTATTTTTGGCACACGGAGGCGCCTCGCAAAGTCTCGCGCCATTCCGAGTCCGCGGACGGTTGGCCAGCCCCACCCCCAAGGCTATAGCCCACCCGCTTTTGTGGCCTCTTTCCGCTGGACGAACTTGGCGCCCGGCCTTCGGGCGGGTATTTTTGGCGCGGCTGTGCCCGCGCCTATTTTTGGCACACGGAGGCGCCTCGCAAAGTCTCGCGCCATTCCGAGTCCGGCGGACGGTTGGCCAGCCCCACCCCCAAGGCTATAGCCCACCCGCTTTTGTGGCCTCTTTCCGCTGGACGATCTTGGCGCCCGGCCTTCGGGCGGGTATTTTTGGCGCGGCTGTGCCCGCGGCCTATTTTTGGCACACGGAGGCGCCTCGCAAAGTCTCGCGCCATTCCGAGTCCGGCGGACGGTTGGCCAGCCCCACCCCCAAGGCTATAGCCCACCCGCTTTTGTGGCCTCTTTCCGCTGGACGAACTTGGCGCCCGGCCTTCGGGCGGGTATTTTTGGGCGCGGCTGTGCCCGCGGCCTATTTTTGGCACACGGAGGCGCCTCGCAAAGTCTCGCGCCATTCCGAGTCCGCGGACGGTTGGCCAGCCCCACCCCCAAGGCTATAGCCCACCCGCTTTTGTGGCCTCTTTCCGCTGGACGAACTTGGCGCCCGGCCTTCGGGGGTATTTTGGCGCGGCTGTGCCCGCGGCCTATTTTTGGCACACGGAGGCGCCTCGCAAAGTCTCGCGCCATGCCGAGTCCGGCGGACGGTTGGCCAGCCCCACCCCCAAGGCTATAGCCCACCCGTTTTTGTGACCTCTTTCCGCTGGACGAACTTGGCGCCCCGGCCATCGGGCGGGTATTTTTGTACGCGGCTGTGCACGCGGCCTAATTTTGGCCCACGGAGGCGCCTCGCAAAGTCTCGCGCCATTCCGAGTCCGGCGGACGAAGTTGGCTTGACCCCCGCCGCCTGGATATCTCACGCCCGCTTTTGTGTCCTCTTTCCGCTGGACGAACTTGGCGCCCCGGCCTTCGGGCGGGTATTTTGGGCGCGGCTGTGCCCATGGCCTATTTTAGGCACACGGAGGCGCCTCGCGAAGTCTCGCTCCATTCCGAGTCCGGCGGACGAAGTTGGCCAGCCCCACCCCCAAGGCTATAGCCCACCCGCTTTTGTGGCCTCTTTCCGCTGGACGACTTGGCGCCCGGCCTTCGGGCGGGTATTTTGGCGCGGCTGTGCCCGCGGCCTATTTTTGGCACACGGAGGCGCCTCGCAAAGTCTCGCGCCATTCCGAGTCCGCGGACGGTTGGCCAGCCCCACCCCCAAGGCTATAGCCCACCCGCTTTTGTGGCCTCTTTCCGCTGGACGAACTTGGCGCCCGGCCTTCGGGCGGGTATTTTTGGCGCGGCTGTGCCCGCGGCCTATTTTTGGCACACGGAGGCGCCCGCAAAGTCTCGCGCCATTCCGAGTCCGCGGACGGTTGGCCAGCCCCACCCCCAAGGCTATAGCCCACCCGCTTTGTGGCCTCTTTCCGCTGGACGAACTTGGCGCCCGGCCTTCGGGCGGGTATTTTGGCGCGGCTGTGCCCGCGGCCTATTTTTGGCACACGGAGGCGCCTCGCAAAGTCTCGCGCCATTCCGAGTCCGCGGACGGTTGGCCAGCCCCACCCCCAAGGCTATAGCCCACCCGCTTTTGTGGCCTCTTTCCGCTGGACGACTTGGCGCCCGGCCTTCGGGCGGGTATTTTTGGCGCGGCTGTGCCCGCGGCCTATTTTTGGCACACGGAGGCGCCTCGCAAAGTCTCGCGCCATTCCGAGTCCGGCGGACGAAGTTGGCCAGCCCCACCCCCAAGGCTATAGCCCACCCGCTTTTGTGGCCTCTTTCCGCTGGACGAACTTGGCGCCCGGCCTTCGGGCGGGTATTTTTGGCGCGGCTGTGCCCGCGGCCTATTTTTGGCACACGGAGGCGCCTCGCAAAGTCTCGCGCCATTCCGAGTCCGCGGACGGTTGGCCAGCCCCACCCCCAAGGCTATAGCCCACCCGCTTTTGTGGCCTCTTTCCGCTGGACGAACTTGGCGCCCGGCCTTCGGGCGGGTATTTTTGGCGCGGCTGTGCCCGCGGCCTATTTTTGGCACACGGAGGCGCCTCGCAAAGTCTCGCGCCATTC
>JAUJEF010000580.1:0-40287 GCA_030444885.1 Citrus sp. QX-2021 | reverse complement strand
TGGCCAAAAAACAGGTGGGCTATAGCCTTGGTTGGGGGCGCGGGCGAAGTTCGTCCGCCGGACTCGGAATGGGGCTAGACTTGGCGAGGGGCCTCGGGGTGCCAAAAATAAGCCACGGGCAAAGCCGTACTAAAAAATAAGTGCCCGAAGGTCGTCGTGCCAAAACCCCCCAGCGGAAAAATGGCCAAAAAACGGGTGGGCTATAGACTTGGTGGGGGGCGCGGGCGAACTTCGTCCACCAAACTCGGAATGGGGTGAGACTTGGCGAGGGGCCTCGGGCTGCCAAAAATAAGCCACGGACAAAGCCGCGCCCAAAAATAAGCACCCGAAGATCGTGGTGCCAAAACCCCCCAGCGGAAAAATGGCCAAAAAACGGGTGGGCTATAGCCTTGGTGGGGGGCGCGGGCGAAGTTCGGCCGCCGGACTCGGAATGGGGCCTAGACTTTGCGAGGAGCCTCGGGGTGCCAAAAATAAGCCACGGGCAAAGCCGCGCCCAAAAATAAGCGCCCGATGGTCGTTGTGCCAAAACCCCCCAGCGGAAAAATAGCCAAAAAACGGGTGGGCTATAGCCTTGGTGGGGGGCGCGGGCGAAGTTCGTCCGCCAAACTCGGAATGGGGGGAGACTTTGCGAGGGGCCTTGGGCTGCCAAAAATAAGCCACGGGCAAAGCCGCGCCCAAAAATAAGCACCCGAAGATCGTGGTGCCAAAACCCCCCAGCGGAAAAATGGCCAAAAAACGGGTGGGCTATAGCCTTGGTGGGGGGCGCGGGTGAAGTTCGTCCGCCGGACTCGGAATGGGGCTAGACTTTGCGAGGGGCCTTGGGGTGCCAAAAATAAGCGGTGGGCAAAGCCGCGCCCAAAAATAACCGCCCGAAGGTCGTGGTGCCAAAACCCCCCAACGGAAAAATGGCCAAAAAACGGGTGGGCTATAGCCTTGGTGGGGGGCGCGGGCGAAGTTCGTCGGCCGGAATCGAAATGGCACGAGAGTTTGCCAAGGGCCTCCGTGCGCCAAAAATAGGCCCCGGGCACAGCCACGCCCAAAAATAACAGCCCGAAGGCCGGGGCGCCAAGTTCGTCCAGCGGAAAAAGGCCACAAAACGGGTGGGCTATAGCCTTGGGGGGTGGGGCTGGCCAACTTCGTCCGCCGGACTTGGAATGGCGCGAGAATTTGCGAGGCGCCTCCGCGTGCCAAAAATAGGCTGCGGGCGCAGCCGCGCCCAAAAATACCCGCCTGACGGCCGGGGCGCCAACTTCGTCCAGCGGAAAATGGCCACAAAAACGGGTGGGCTATAGCCTTGGGGGGTGGGGCTGGCCGACTTCGTCCGCCGGACTCGGAATGGCGCGAGACTTTGCGAGGGGCCTCCGTGTGCCAAAAATAGGCTACGGACAAAGCCGCGCCCAAAAATACCCGCCCGAAGGCCGGGGCGCCAAGTTCGTCCAGCGGAAAAAGGCCAAAAAAACGGGTGGGCTATAGCCTTGGGGGATGGGGCTGGCCAACTTCGTCCGCCGGACTCGGAATGGCGCGAGAATTTGCGAGGTGCCTCCGTGTGCCAAAAATAGGCCGCGGGCACAGCCGCGCCCAAAAATACCCGCCCGAAGGCCGGGGCGCCAAGTTCGTCCAGCGGAAAATGGCCACAAAAACGGGTGGGCTATAGCCTTGGGGGGCTGGCCCACTTCGTCCGCCGGACTCGGAATGGCGCGAAACTTTGCGAGGCGCCTCCGTGTGCCAAAAATAGGCCGCGGACACAGCCGCGCCCAAAAATACCCGCCCGAAGGCCGTGGCGCCAAGTTCGTCCAGCGGAAAAAGGCCACAAAAACGGGTGGGCTATAGCCTTGGGGGATGGGGCTGGCCAACTTCGTCCGCCGGACTCGGAATGGCGCGAGAATTTGCGAGGCGCCTCCGTGTGCCAAAAATAGACCCCGGGCACAGCCGCACCCAAAAATAACCGCCCGAAGGGCGGGACGCCAAGTTCGTCCTGCGGAAAAAGGCCACAAAAACGGGTGGGCTATAGCCTTGGGGGGTGTGGCTGGCCCACTTCGTCCGCCAGACTCGGAATGGCGCGAGACTTTGCGAGCGGCCTCCGTGTGCCAAAAATAGACCCCGGGCACAGCCGCACCCAAAAATAACCGCCCGAAGGCCGGAGCGCCAAGTTCGTCCAGCGGAAAAAGGCCACAAAAACGGGTGGGCTATAGCCTTGGGGGGTGGGGCTGGCCAACTTCGTCCGCCGGACTCGGAATAGCGTGAGACTTTGCGAGCGGCCTCCGTGTGCCAAAAATAGGCCCCGGGCACTGCCGTGCCCAAAAATAACCGCCCGAAGGCCGGGGCGCCAATTTCGTCCAGCGGAAAAAGGCCACAAAAACGGGTGGGCTATAGCCTTGGGGGATGGGGCTGGCCAACTTCGTCCGCCGGACTCGGAATGGCGCGAGAATTTGCGAGGCGCCTCCGTGTGCCAAAAATAGGCCGCGGACACAGCCGCGCCCAAAAATACCCGCCCGAAGGCCGGGGCGCCAAGTTCGTCCAGCGGAAAATGGCCACAAAAACGGGTGGGCTATAGCCTTGGGGGGGGGGGCTGGCCCACTTCGTCCGCCGGACTCGGAATGGCGCGAAACTTTGCGAGGCGCCTCCGTGTGCCAAAAATAGGCCGCGGACACAGCCACGCCCAAAAATACCCGCCCGAAGGCCGTGGCGCCAAGTTCGTCCAGCGGAAAAAGGCCACAAAATCGGGTGGGCTATAGCCTTGGTGGGTGGGGCTGGCCAACTTCGTCCGCCGGACTCGGAATGGCGCGAGACTTTGCGAGCGGCCTCCGTGGTCCAAAAATAGGCCCCGGGAACAGCCGCGCCCAAAAATAACCGCCCGACGGGCGGGACGCCAAGTTCGTCCTGCGGAAAAAGGCCACAAAAACGGGTGGGCTATAGCCTTGGGGGGTGTGGCTGGCCCACTTCGTCCGCCAGACTCGGAATGGCGCGAGACTTTGCGAGCGGCCTCCGTGTGCCAAAAATAGACCCCGGGCACAGCAGCACCCAAAAATAACCGCCCGAAGGCCGGAGCGCCAAGTTCGTCCAGCGGAAAAAGGCCACAAAAACGGGTGGGCTATAGCTTTGGGTGGTGGGGCTGGCCAACTTCGTCCGCCGGACTCGAAATGGCGCGAAACTTTGCGAGGCACCTCCGTGTACCAAAAATAGGCCGTGGGCCCAGCTGCGCCAAAAAATACCCGCCCGAATGCCGCGGCGCCAAGCTCGTCCAGCGGAAAAAGGCCACAAAAACGGGTGGGCTATAGCCTTGGTGGGTGGGGCTGGCCGACTTCGTCCGCCGGACTCGGAATGGCGCGAGACTTTGCGAGGCACCTCCGTGTGAAAAAAATACGCCGTGGGCACAGCCGCGCCTAAAACTACCCGCCCGAAGGCCACGGCGCCAAGTTCGTGCAGCGGAAAAAGGCCACAAAAACGGGTGGGCTATAGCCTTGGTGGGTGGGGCTGGCCGACTTCGTCCGCCGGACTCGGAATGGCGCGAGACTTTTCGAGGCACCTCCGTGTGCCAAAAATAGGCCGCGGGCACAGCCACGCCCAAAAATACCTGCCCGAATGCAGCGGCGCCAAGTTCGTCCAGCGGAAAAAGGCCACAAAAACGGGTGGGCTATAGCCTTGGGGGGTGGGGCTGGCCGACTTCGTCCGCCGGACTCGGAATGGCGCGAGACTTTGAGAGGTGCCTCCGTGTGCCAAAAATAGGCCGCGGGCACAGCCACGCCCAAAAATACCCGCCCGAAGGCAGCGGCGCCAAGTTCGTCCAGCGGAAAAAGGCCACAAAAACGGGTGGGCTATAGCCTTGGGGGGTGGGGCTGGCCAACTTCGTCCGCCGGACTCGGAATGGCGCGAGACTTTGCGAGGTGCCTCCGTGTGAAAATAATACACCGCGGGCACAGCCGCGCCCAAAAATACCCGCCCGAAGGCCACGGCGCCAAGTTCGTGCAGCGGAAAAAGGCCACAAAAACGGGTGCGCTATAGCCTTGGGGGGTGGGGCTGGCCAACATCGTCCTCCGGACTCGGAATGGCGCGAGACTTTGCGAGGCACCTCCGTGTGCCAAAAATAGGCCGCGGGCACAGCCGCGCCCAAAAATACCCACCCGAAGGCCGCGGCGCCAAGTTCCTCCAGCTGAAAAAGGCCACAAAAACGGGTGGGCTATAGCCTAGGGGGGTGGGGCTGGCCAACTTCGTCCGCCGGATTGGGAATGGCGCGAGACTTTGCGAGGCGCATCCGTGTTCCAAAAATAGGCCTCGGGCACAGCCGCGCCCAAAAATACCCGCCCGAAGGCCGCGGCGCCAAGTTCGTCCAGCGGAAAAAGGCCACAAAAACGGGTGGGCTATAGCCTTGGGGGGTGGGCCTGGCAGACTTCGTCCGCCGGACTCGGAATGGCGCGAAACTTGGTGAGGCGCCTCCGTGTGCCAAAAATAGGCTGCGGGCACAACCGCGCCCAAAAATACCCGCCCGAAGGCCGCGGCGCCAAGTTCGTCCAGCGGAAAAAGGCCACAAATACGGGTGGGCTATAGCCTCGGGGGGTGGGGCTGGCCAACATCGTCCGCCGGACTCGGACTGGCGCGAGACTTTGCGAGCGGCCTCCGTGTGCCAAAAATAGGCCCCGGGAACAGCCGCGCCCAAAAATAACCGCCCGAAGGCCGGGGCGCCAAGTTCGTCCAGCGGAAAAAGACCACAAAAACGGGTGGGCTATAGCCTTGGGGGGTGGGGCAGGCCTGGCCGACATCGTCCGCCGGACTCGGAATGGCGCGAGACTTTGCGAACGGCCTCCGTGTGACAAAAATAGACCCCGGGCACAGCCGCGCCCAAAAATAACCGCCCGAAGGCCGGGGCGCCAAGTTCGTCCAGCGGAAAAAGGCCACAAAAACGGGTGGGCTTTAGCCTTGGGGGATGGGGCTGGCCAACTTCGTCCGCCGGAACACTCGGAATGGCGCGAGACTTTGCGAGGCACCTCCGTGTGCCAAAAATAGGCCGTGGGCCCAGCCGCGCCAAAAAATAACCGCCCGAAGGCTGGGTCGCGAAGTTCGTCCAGCGGAAAAAGGCCACAAAAACGGGTGGGCTATAGCCTTGGTGGGTGGGGCTGGCCGACTTCGTCCGCCGGACTCGGAATGGCGCGAGACTTTGCGAGGCACCTCCGTGTGAAAAAAATACGCCGTGGGCACAGCCGCGCCTAAAACTACCCGCCCGAAGGCCACGGCGCCAAGTTCGTGCAGCGGAAAAAGGCCACAAAAACGGGTGGGCTATAGCCTTGGTGGGTGGGGCTGGCCGACTTCGTCCGCCGGACTCGGAATGGCGCGAGACTTTTCGAGGCACCTCCGTGTGCCAAAAATAGGCCGCGGGCACAGCCACGCCCAAAAATACCTGCCCGAAGGCAGCGGCGCCAAGTTCGTCCAGCGGAAAAAGGCCACAAAAACGGGTGGGCTATAGCCTTGGGGGGTGGGGCTGGCCGACTTCGTCCGCCGGCCTCGGAATGGCGCGAGACTTTTTGAGGCGCCTCCGTGTGCCAAAAATAGGCCGCGGGCACAGCCACGTCCAAAAATACCCGCCCGAAGGCCGCGGCGCCAAGTTCGTCCAGCGGAAAAAGGCCACAAAAACGGGTGGGCTATAGCCTTGGGGGGTGGGGCTGGCCAACTTCGTCCGCCGGACTCGGAATGGCGCGAGACTTTGCGAGGTGCCTCCGTGTGAAAATAATACACCGCGGGCACAGCCGCGCCCAAAAATACCCGCCCGAAGGCCACGGCGCCAAGTTCGTGCAGCGGAAAAAGGCCACAAAAACGGGTGCGCTATAGCCTTGGGGGGTGGGGCTGGCCAACATCGTCCTCCGGACTCGGAATGGCGCGAGACTTTGCGAGGCACCTCCGTGTGCCAAAAATAGGCCGCGGGCACAGCCGCGCCCAAAGATACCCAGCCGGCATTTGCGGCGCCAAGTTCCACCAGATGAAAAAGGCCACAAAAACGGGTGCGCTATAGCCTTGGGGGGTGGGGCTGGCCAACTTCGTCCGCCGGATTGGGAATGGCGCAAGACTTTGCGAGGCGCATCCGTGTTCCAAAAATAGGCCTCGGGCACAGCCGCGCCCAAAAATACCCGCCCGAAGGCCGCGGCGCCAAGTTCGTCCAGCGGAAAAAGGCCACAAAAACGGGTGGGCTATAGCCTTGGGGGGTGGGCCTGGCAGACTTCGTCCGCCGGACTCGGAATGGCGCGAAACTTGGTGAGGCGCCTCCGTGTGCCAAAAATAGGCTGCGGGCACAACCGCGCCCAAAAATACCCGCCCGAAGGCCGCGGCGCCAAGTTCGTCCAGCGGAAAAAGGCCACAAATACGGGTGGGCTATAGCCTCGGGGGGTGGGGCTGGCCAACATCGTCCGCCGGACTCGGACTGGCGCGAGACTTTGCGAGCGGCCTCCGTGTGCGAAAAATAGGCCCCGAGATCAGCCGCGCCCAAAATAACCGCTTGAAGGCCGGGCGCCAAGTTCGTCCAGCGGAAAAAGACCACAAAACCGGGTGGGCTATAGCCTTGGGGGGTGGGGCAGGCCTGGCCGACATCGTCCGCCGGACTCGGAATGGCGCGAGACTTTGCGAACGGCCTCCATGTGACAAAAATAGACCCCGGGCACAGCCGCGCCCAAAAATAACCGCCCGAAGGCTGGGTCGCGAAGTTCGTCCAGCGGAAAAAGGCCACAAAAACGGGTGGGCTATAGCCTTGGGGGATGGGGCTGGCCAACTTCGTCCGCCGGAACACTCGGAATGGCGCGAGACTTTGCGAACGGCCTCCGTGTGCGAAAAATAGGCCCCGGGCACAGCCGTACCCAAAAATAACCGCCCGAAGGCTGGGTCGCGAAGTTCGTCCAGCGGAAAAAGGCCACAAAAACGGGTGGGCTATAGCCTTGGTGGGTGGGGCTGGCCGACTTCGTCCGCCGGACTCGGAATGGCGCGAGACTTTGCGAGGCACCTCCGTGTGAAAAAAATACGCCGTGGGCACAGCCGCGCCTAAAACTACCCGCCCGAAGGCCACGGCGCCAAGTTCGTGCAGCGGAAAAAGGCCACAAAAACGGGTGGGCTATAGCCTTGGTGGGTGGGGCTGGCCGACTTCGTCCGCCGGACTCGGAATGGCGCGAGACTTTTCGAGGCACCTCCGTGTGCCAAAATAGGCCGCGGGCACAGCCACGCCAAAATACCTGCCTGGCGGCAGCGGCGCCAAGTTCGTCCCAGCGGAAAAGGCCACAAAAACGGGTGGGCTATAGCCTTGGGGGGTGGGGCTGGCCGTCTTCGTCCGCCGGCCTCGGAATGGAGCGAGACTTTTTGAGGCGCCTCCGTGTGCCAAAAATAGGCCGCGGGCACAGCCACGTCCAAAATACCCGCCCGACGGCCGCGGCGCCAAGTTCGTCCATCGGAAAAAGGCCACAAAAACGGGTGGGCTATAGCCTTGGGGGGTGGGGCTGGCCAACTTCGTCCGCCGGACTCGGAATGGCGTGAGACTTTGCGAGGTGCCTCCGTGTGAAAATAATACACCGCGGGCACAGCCGCGCCCAAAAATACCCGCCTCGGCAGGCCACGGCGCCAAGTTCGTGCAGCGGACAAAGGCCACAAAAACGCGTGCGCTATATCCTCGGGTGGTGGGGCTGGCCAACATCGTCCTCCGGACTCGGAATGGCGCGAGACTTTGCGAGGCACCTCCGTGTGCCAAAAATAGGCCGCGGGCACAGCCGCGCCAAAAATACCCACCGAGGCACGCGGCGCCAAGTTCCTCCAGCTGAAAAAGGCCACAAAAACGGGTGGGCTATAGCCTCAGGGGGTGGGGCTGGCCAACTTCGTCCGCCGGATTGGGAATGGCGCGAGACTTTGCGAGGCGCATCCGTGTTACAAAAATTGGCCTCGAACACAGCCGCGCCCAAAAATACCCGCCCGAAGGCCGCGGCGCCAAGTTCGTCCAGCGGAAAAACGACACAAAACCTGGAAGGCGATATAATAGGGTTTTGGGCCTGGAAGACTTATTCCGCCGGACTCGGAATGGCGCGAAACTTGGTGAGGCGCCTCCGTGTGCCAAAAATAGGCTGCGGGCACAACCGCGCCCAAAAATACCTGCCCGAAGAGCCTTGGCGCCAAGTTCGTCCAGCGGAAAAAGGCCACAAATACGGGTGGGCTATAGCCTCGGGGGGTGGGGCTGGCCAACATCGACCGCCGGACTCGGACTGGCGCGAGACTTTGCGATCGGCCTCCCTGTGCCAAAAAATAGGCCCGGGAACTGCCGCGCCCAAAATAACCGGCCGACGGCCGGGGCGCCAAGTTCGTCCAGCGGAAAAAGACCACAAAAACGGGTGGGCTATAGCCTTGGGGGGTGGGGCAGGCCTGGCCGACATCGTCCGCCGGACTCGGAATGGCGCGAGACTTTGCGAACGGCCTCCATGTGACAAAAATAGACCCCGGGCACAGCCGCGCCCAAAAATAACCGCCCGAAGGCCGGGGCGCCAAGTTCGTCCAGCGGAAAAAGGCCACAAAAACGGGTGGGCTATAGCCTTGGGGGATGGGGCTGGCCAACTTCGTCCGCCGGAACACTCGGAATGGCGCGAGACTTTGCGAACGGCCTCCGTGTGCGAAAAATAGGCCCCGGGCACAGCCGTACCCAAAAATAACCGCCCGAAGGCTGGGTCGCGAAGTTCGTCCAGCGGAAAAAGGCCACAAAAACGGGTGGGCTATAGCCTTGGTGGGTGGGGCTGGCCGACTTCGTCCGCCGGACTCGGAATGGCGCGAGACTTTGCGAGGCACCTCCGTGTGAAAAAAATACGCCGTGGGCACAGCCGCGCCTAAAACTACCCGCCCGAAGGCCACGGCGCCAAGTTCGTGCAGCGGAAAAAGGCCACAAAAACGGGTGGGCTATAGCCTTGGTGGGTGGGGCTGGCCGACTTCGTCCGCGCCGGACTCGGAATGGCGCGAGACTTTTCGAGGCACCTCCGTGTGCCAAACATAGGCCGCGGGCACAGCCACGCCCAAAAATACCTGCCCGGCAGCAGCGGCGCAAAGTTCGTCCAGCGGAAAAAGGCCACAAAAACGGGTGGGCTATAGCCTTGGGGGGTGGGGCTGGCCGACTTCGTCCGCCGGCCTCGGAATGGCGCGAGACTTTTTGAGGCGCCTCCGTGTGCCAAAAATAGGCCGCGGGCACAGCCACGTCCAAAAATACCCGCCCGAAGGCCGCGGCGCCAAGTTCGTCCAGCGGAAAAAGGCCACAAAAACGGGTGGGCTATAGCCTTGGGGGGTGGGGCTGGCCAACTTCGTCCGCCGGACTCGGAATGGCGCGAGACTTTGCGAGGTGCCTCCGTGTGAAAATAATACACCGCGGACACAGCCGCGCCCAAAAATACCCGCCCGAAGGCCACGGCGCCAAGTTCGTGCAGCGGAAAAAGGCCACAAAAACGGGTGCGCTATAGCCTTGGGGGGTGGGGCTGGCCAACATCGTCCTCCGGACTCGGAATGGCGCGAGACTTTGCGAGGCACCTCCGTGTGCCAAAAATAGGCCGCGGGCACAGCCGCGCCCAAAAATACCCACCCGAAGGCCGCGGCGCCAAGTTCCTCCAGCTGAAAAAGGCCACAAAAACGGGTGGGCTATAGCCTAGGGGGGTGGGGCTGGCCAACTTCGTCCGCCGGATTGGGAATGGCGCGAGACTTTGCGAGGCGCATCCGTGTTCCAAAAATAGGCCTCGGGCACAGCCGCGCCCAAAAATACCCGCCCGAGCAGTCGCGGCGCCAAGTTCGTCCAGCGGAAAAAGCCACAAAACGGGTGGGCTATAGCCTTGGGGGTGGGCTCTGCAGACTTCGTCCGCCGGACTCGGAATGGCGCGAAACTTCGTGAGGCGCCTCCGTGTGCTGTCAATAGGCTGCGGGCACAACCGCGCCCAAAAATACCTCGGGCCTGGAGGCCGCGGCGCCAAGTTCGTCCAGCGGAAAAAGGCCACAAATACGGGTGGGCTATAGCCTCGGGGGGTGGGGCTGGCCAACATCGTCCGCCGGACTCGGACTGGCGCGAGACTTTGCGAGCGGCCTCCGTGTGCCAAAAATAGGCCCCGGGAACAGCCGCGCCCAAAAATAACCGCCCGAAGGCCGGGGCGCCAAGTTCGTCCAGCGGAAAAAGACCACAAAAACGGGTGGGCTATAGCCTTGGGGGGTGGGGCAGGCCTGGCCGACATCGTCCGCCGGACTCGGAATGGCGCGAGACTTTGCGAACGGCCTCCGTGTGACAAAAATAGACCCCGGGCACAGCCGCGCCCAAAAATAACCGCCCGAAGGCCGGGGCGCCAAGTTCGACCAGCGGAAAAAGGCCACAAAAACGGGTGGGCTATAGCCTTGGGGGATGGGGCTGGCCAACTTCGTCCGCCGGAACACTCGGAATGGCGCGAGACTTTGCGAACGGCCTCCGTGTGCGAAAAATAGGCCCCGGGCACAGCCGTACCCAAAAATAACCGCCCGAAGGCTGGGTCGCGAAGTTCGTCCAGCGGAAAAAGGCCACAAAAATGGGTGGGCTATAGCCTTGGGGGGTGGGGCTGGCCAACTTCGTCCGCCGGACTCGGAATGGCGCGAGACTTTGCGAGTGGCCTCCGTGTGCCAAAAATAGGCCCCGGACACAGCCGCGCCCCAAAATAACCGCCCGAAGGCCGGGGTACCAAGTTCGTCCAGCGGAAATAGGAAAAAAAAACGGGTGGGCTATAGCCTTGGGGGGTGGGGCTGGCCAACTTCGTCCGCCGGACTCGGAATGCCGCGAGACTTTGCGAGCGGCCTCCGTGTGCCAAAAATAGGCCCCGGGCACAGCCGCGCCCAAAAATAACCGCCCGAAGGCCGGGGCGCCAAGTTCGTCCCGCGGAAAAAGGCCACAAAAACGGGTGGGCTATAGCCTTGGGGGGTGGGGCAGGCCAACATCGTCCGCCGGACTCGGAATATCGCGAGACTTTGCGAGCGGCCTTCGTGTGCCAAAAATAGGCCCCGGGCACAGCCGCGCCCAAAAATAACCGCCGAAGTCTGGGGCGCCAAGTTCGTCCCGCGGAAAAAGGCCACAAAAACGGGTGGGCTATAGCCTTAGGGGGTGGCGCTGGCCAACTTCGTCCACCGGACTCGGAATAGGACGAGACATTGAAAGCGGCCTCCGTGTGCCAAAAATAGGCCCCGGGCACAGCCGCGCCAAAAAATAACCGCCCGAAGGCCGGGGCGCCAAGTTCGTCCAGCGTAAAAAGGCCACAAAAACGGGTGGGCTATAGCCTTGGGAGGTGGGGCTGGCCACCTTCGTCCGCCGGACTCGGAATGGCGCGAGATTTTGTGAGCGGCCTCCGTGTGCGAAAAATAGGCCCCGGGCACAGCCGCGCCCAAAAATAACCGCCCAAAGGCCGGGGCGCCAAGTTCGTCCAGCGGAAACAGCCCACAAAAACGGGTGGGCTATAGCCTTGGAGGGTGGGGCTGGCCAACTTCGTCCGCCGGACTCGGAATGGCACCAGACTTTGCGAGCGGCCTCCGTGTGCCAAAAATAGGCCCCGGGCACAGCCGCGCCCAAAAATAACAGCCCGAAGGCCGGGGCGCCAAGTTCGTCCAACGTAAAATGGCCACAAAAACGGGTGGGCTATAGCCTTGGGGGGTGGGGCTGGCCAACTTCGTCCGCCGGACTCGGAATGGCGCGAGACTTTGCGAGCGGCCTCCGTGTGCCAAAAATAGGCCCCGGCCACAGCCGCGCCAAAAAATAACCGCCCGAAGGCCGGGGCGCCAAGTTCGTCCAGCGTAAAAAGGCCACAAAAACGGGTGGGCTATAGCCTTGGGAGGTGGGGCTGGCCACCTTCGTCCGCCGGACTCGGAATGGCGCGAGATTTTGTGAGCGGCCTCCGTGTGCGAAAAATAGGCCCCGGGCACAGCCGCGCCCAAAAATAACCGCCCAAAGGCCGGGGCGCCAAGTTCGTCCAGCGGAAAAAGGCCACAAAAACGGGTGGGCTATAGCCTTGGGGGGTGGGGCTGGCCCACTTCGTCCGCCGGACTCGGAATGGCGCGAGACTTTGCGAGCGGACTCCGTGTGCCAAAAATAGGCCCCGGGCACAGCCGCGCCCAAAAATAACCGCCCGACGGCCGGGACGCCAACTTCATCCAGCGGAAAAAGGCCACAAAAACGGGTGGGCTATAGCCTTGGGAGGTGGGGCTGGCCACCTTCATCCGCCGGACTCGGAATGGCGCGAGATTTTGTGAGCGGCCTCCGTGTACGAAAAATAGGCCCCGGGCACAGCCGCGCCCAAAAATAACCGCCCAAAGGCCGGGGCGCCAAGTTCGTCCAGCGGAAAAAGGCCACAAAAACGGGTGGGCTATAGCCTTGGGGGGTGGGGCTGGCCCACTTCGTCCGCCGGACTCGGAATGGTGCGAGACTTCGCGAGCAGCCTCCGTGTGCCAAAAATAGGCCCCGGGCACAGCCGCCCCCAAAAATAACCGCCCGAAGTCCGGGGCGCCCAGTTCGTCCAGCGGAAAAAGGCCACAAAAACGGTTGGGCTATAGCCTTGGGGGGTGGTGGGGCTGGCCCACTTCGTCCGCCGGACTCGGAATGGCGCGAGACTTTGCGAGCGGACTCCGTGTGCCAAAAATAGGCCCCGGGCACAGCCGCGCCCAAAAATAACCACCCGACGGCCGGGACGCCAACTTCATCCAGCGGAAAAAGGCCACAAAAATGGGTGGGCTATAGCCTTGGGAGGTGGGGCTGGCCACCTTCATCCGCCGGACTCGGAATGGCGCGAGATTTTGTGAGCGGCCTCCGTGTGCGAAAAATAGGCCCCGGGCACAGCCGCGCCCAAAAATAACCGCCCAAAGGCCGGGGCGCCAAGTTCGTCCAGCGGGAAAAGGCCACAAAAACGGGTGGGCTATAGCCTTGGGGGGTGGGGCTGGTCAACTTCGTCCGCCGGACTCGGAATGGCGCGAGACTTCGCGAGCGGCCTCCGTGTGCCAAAAATAGGCCCCGGGCACAGCCGCCCCCAAAAATAACCGCCCGAAGGCCGGGGCGCCCAGTTCGTCCAGCGGAAAAAGGCCACAAAAACGGGTGGGCTATAGCCTTGGGGGGTGGTGGGGCTGGCCCACTTCGTCCGCCGGACACGGAATGGCGCGAGACTTTGCGAGCAGCCTCCGTGTGCCAAAAATAGGCCCCGGGCACAGCCGCGCCCAAAAATAACCGCCCGAAGGCCGGGGCGCCAAGTTCGTCCAGCGGAAAAAGGCCACAAAAACGGGTGGGCTATAGCCTTGGGGGGTGGGGCTGGCCAACTTCGTCCGCCGGACTCGGAATGGTGCGAGATTTTGTGAGCGGCCTCCGTGTGCGAAAAATAGGCCCCGGGCACAGCCGCGCCCAAAAATAACCTCCCAAAGGCCGGGGCGCCCTGTTCGTCCAACGGAAAAAGGCCACAAAAACGGGTGGGCTATAGCCTTGGGGGGTGGGGCTGGCCCACTCCGTCCGCCGGACTCGGAATGGCGCGAGACTTTGCGAGCAGCCTCTGTGTGCTAAAAATATGCCCCGGGCACAGCCGCGCCCAAATATAACCGTCCGAAGACCGGGGCGCCAAGTTCGTCCAGCGGAAAAAGGCCACAAAAACGGGTGGGCTATAGCCTTGGGGGGTGGGGCTGGCCAACTTCGTCCGCCGGACTCAGAATGGTTCTAGACTTTGCGAGCAGCCTCCGTGTGCTAAAAATAGGCCCCGGGCACAGCCGCGTCCAAAAATAACCACCCGAAGACCGGAGCGCCTAGTTCGTCCAGCGGAAAAAGGCCACAAAAACGGGTGGGCTATAGCCTTGGGGGATGCGGCTGGCCAACTTCGTCCGCCGGACTCAGAATGGTGCGAGACTTTGCCAGCGGCCTCCGTGTGCCAAAAATAGTCCCCGGGCACAGCTGCGGCCAAAAATAACCGCCCGAAGGCCGGGGCGCTAAGTTCGTCCAGCGGAAAAAGGCCACAAAAACGGGTGGGCTATAGCCTTGGAGGGTGGGCCTGGCCAACTTCGTCCGCCGGACTCGGAATGGCGCGAGACTTTGCGAGCGGCCTCCGTGTGCCAAAAATAGGCCCCGGGCACAGCCGTGCCAAAAAATAACCGCCCGAAGGCCGGGGCGCCAAGTTCGTCCAGCGGAAAAAGGCCACAAAAACGGGTGGGCTAGAGCCTTGGGGGGTGGGGCTGGCCAACTTCGTCCGCCGGACTCGGAATGGTACGAGACTTTGCGAGCGGACTCCGTGTACCAAAAATAGGCCCCGGGCACAGCCGCGCCCAAAAATAACCGCCCGACGGCCGGGACGCCAACTTCATCCAGCGGAAACAGGCCACAAAAACGGGTGGGATATAGCCTTGGGGGGTGGGGCTGGCCAACTTCGTCCGCCGGACTCGGAATGGCGCGAGACATTGCGAGCGGCCTCCGTGTGCCAAACATAGGCCCCGGGTGCAGCCGCGCCCAAAAATCACCATCCGAAGGCCGGGGCGCCAAGTTCGTCCAGCGGAAAAAGGCCACAAAAACGGGTGGGCTATAGCCTTGGGGGGCGGGGCTGGCCAACTTCGTCCGCCGGACTCGGAATGGCGCGAGACTTTGCGAGCGGCCTCCGTGTGCCAAAAATAGGCCCCGGACACAGCCGCGCCCAAAAATAACCGCCCGAAGGCCGGGGCGCCCAAAGGCCACAAAAACGGGTGGCTATATCCTTGGGGGGTGGGGCTGGCCAACTTCGTCTGCCGGACTCGAAATGGCGCGAGACTTTCCGAGCGGCCTCCGTGTGCCAAAAATAGGCCCCGGGCACAGCCGCGCCCAAAAATAACCGCCCGAAGGCCGGGGCACCCAGTTCGTCCAGCGGAAAATGGCCACAAAAACGGGTGGGCTATAGCCTTGGGGGGTGCGGCTGGCCTACTTCGTCCGCCGGACTCAGAATAATGCGAGACTTTGCGAGCGGCCTCCATGTGCCAAAAATAGTCCCCGGGCACAGCTGCGGCCAAAAATAACCGCCCGAAGGCCGGGGCGCTAAGTTCGTCCAGCGGAAAAAGGCCACAAAAACGGGTGGGCTATAGCCTTGGAGGGTGGGGCTGGCCAACTTCGTCCGCCGGACTCGGAATGGCGCGAGACTTTGCGAGCGGCCTCCGTGTGCCAAAAATAGGCCCCGGGCACAGCCGCGCCAAAAAATAACCGCCCGAAGGCCGGGGCGCCAAGTTCGTCCAGCGGAAAAAGGCCACAAAAACGGGTGGGCTAGAGCCTTGGGGGGTGGGGCTGGCCGACTTCGTCCGCCAGACTCGGAATGGCACGAGACTTTGCGAGCGGACTCCGTGTACCAAAAATAGGCCCCGGGCACAGCCGCGCCAAAAAATAACCGCCCGAAGGCCGGGGCGCCAAGTTCGTCCAGCGGAAAAAGGCCATAAAAACGGGTGGGCTAGAGCCTTGGGGGGTGTGGCTGGCCGACTTCGTCCGCCGGACTCGGAATGGCGCGAGACTTTGCGAGCGGCCTCCGTGTGCCAAAAATAGGCCCCGGCACAGCCGCGCTAAAAATAACCGCCCGAAGGCCGGGCGCCAAGTTCGTCCCAGCGGAAAAAGGCCACAAAAACGGGTGGGCTAGAGCCTTGGGGGGGTGGGGCTGGCCGACTGGTCTCGCGGACTCGGAATGGCACGAGACTTTGCGAGCGGACTCCGTGTACCAAAAATAGGCCCCGGGCACAGCCGCGCCAAAAAATAACCGCCCGAAGGCCGGGGCGCCAAGTTCGTCCAGCGGAAAAAGGCCATAAAAACGGGTGGGCTAGAGCCTTGGGGGGTGTGGCTGGCCGACTTCGTCCGCCGGACTCGGAATGGCACGAGACTTTGCGAGCGGACTCCGTGTGCCAAAAATAGGCCCCGGGCACAGCCGCGCCCAAAAATAACCGCCCGACGGCCGGGACGCCAACTTCATCCAGCGGAAAAAGGCCACAAAAACGGGTGGGCTATAGCCTTGGGAGGTGGGGCTGGCCACCTTCGTCCGCCGGACTCGGAATCGCGCGATATTTTGTGAGCGGCCTCCGTGTGCGAAAAATAGGCCCCGGGCACAGCCGCGCCCAAAAATAACCGCCCAAAGGCCGGGGCGCCAAGTTCATCCAGCGGAAAAAGGCCACAAAAACGGGTGGGCTAGAGCCTTGGGGGGTGGGGCTGGCCGACTTCGTCCGCCGGACTCGGAATGGCACGAGACTTTGCGAACGGACTCCGTGTGCCAAAAATAGGCCCCGGGCACAGCCGCGCCCAAAAATAACCGCCCAACGGCCGGGACGCCAACTTCATCCAGCGGAAAAAGGCCACAAAAACGGGCGGGCTATAGCCTTGGGGGGTGGGGCTGGCCCACTTCGTCCGCCGGACTCGGAATGGCGCGAGACATTGCGAGCGGCCTCCGTGTGCCAAACATAGGCCCCGGGCACAGCCGCGCCCGAAAATAACCATCCGAAAGCCGGGGCGCCAAGTTCGTCCAGCGGAAAAAGGCCACAAAAACGGGTGGGCTATAGCCTTGGGGGGTGGGGCTGGCCAACTTCGTCCGCCGGACTCGGAATGACGTGAGACTTTGCGAGCGGCCTCCGTGTGCCAAAAATAGGCCCCGGGCACAGCCGCGCCCAAAATTAACCGCCCAAAGGCCGGGGCGCCAAGTTCGTCCAGCGGAAAAAGGCCACAAAAACGGGTGGGCTATAGCCTTGGGGGGTGGGGCTGGCCCACTTCGTCCGCCGGACTCGGAATGACGCGAGACTTTGCGAGCAGCCTCCGTGTGCCAAAAATAGGCCCCGGGCACAGCCGCGCCCAAAAATAACCGCCCGAAGGCCGGGGCGCCAAGTTTGTCCAGCGGAAAAAGGCCACAAAAACGGGTGGGCTATAGCCTTGGGGGGTGGGGCTGGCCAACTTCGTCCGCCGGACTCGGAATGGCGCGAGACATTGCGAGCGGCCTCCGTGTGCCAAAAATAGGCACCGGGTACAGCCGCGCCCAAAAATAACCACCCGAAGGCCGGGGCGCCAAGTTCGTCCAGCGGAAAAAGGCCACAAAAAAGGGTGGGCTATATCCTTGGGGTGTGGGGCGGGCCAACTTCGTCCCCCGGACTCGGAATGGCGCGAGACTTTGCGAGCGGCCTCCGTGTGCCAAAAATAGGCCCCGGGCACAGCCGCGCCCAAAAATAACCGGCCGAAGGCCGGGGCGCCAAGTTCGTCCAGCGGAAAAAGGCCACAAAAACGGGTGGGCTATAGCCTTGGGGGGTGGGGCTGGCCAACTTTGTCCGCCGGACTCGGAATGGCGCGAGACTTTGCGAGCGGACTCCGTGTGCCAAAATAGGCCACGGGCACAGCCGCGCCAAAAAATAACCGCCCAAAGGCCGGGGCGCCAAGTTCGTCCAGCGGAAAAAGGCCACAAAAACGGGTGGGCTAGAGCCTTGGGGGGTGGGGCTGGCCGACTTCGTCCGCCGGACTCGGAATGGCACGAGACTTTGCGAGCGGACTTCGTGTGCCAAAAATAGGCCCCGGGCACAGCCGCGCCCAAAAATAACCTCCCAAAGGCCGGGGCGCCCTGTTCGTCCAACGGAAAAAGGCCACAAAAACGGGTGGGCTATAGCCTTGGGAGGTGGGGCTGGCCACCTTCATCCGCCCGGACTTCGGGAATGGCGTGAGATTTTGTGAGCGGCCTCCGTGTGCGAAAAAAATAGGCCCAGGCACAGCCGCGCCCAAAAATAACCTCCCAAAGGCCGGGGCGCCAAGTTCGTCCAGCGGAAAAAGGCCACAAAAACGGGTGGGCTAGAGCCTTGGGGGGTGGGGCTGGCCGACTTCGTCCGCCGGACTCGGAATGGCACGAGAATTTGCGAGCGGACTCCGTGTGCCAAAAATAGGCCCCGGGCACAGCCGCGCCCAAAAATAACCACCCGAAGGCCGGGGCGCCAAGTTCGTCCAGCGGAAAAAGGCCACAAAAACGGGTGGGCTATAGCCTTGGGGGGTGGGGCTGGCCAACTTCGTCCGCCGGACTCGGAATGGCGCGAGACTTTGCGAGCAGCCTCCGTGTGCCAAAAATAGGCCCCGGCTACAGCCGCGCCCAAAAATAACCGCCCGAAGGCCGGGGCGCCAAGTTCGTCCAGCGGAAAAAGGCCACAAAAACGGTTGGGCTATAGCCTTGGGGGGTGGGGCTGGCCAACGTCGTCCGCCGGACTCGGAATGGTGCGAGATTTTGTGAGCGGCCTCCGTGTGCGAAAAATAGGCCCCGGGCACAGCCGCGCCCAAAAATAACCTCCCAAAGGCCGGGGCGCCCTGTTCGTCCAACGGAAAAAGGCCACAAAAACGGGTGGGCTATAGCCTTGGGAGGTGGGGCTGGCCACCTTCATCCGCCGGACTCGGAATGGCGTGAGATTTTGTGAGCGGCCTCCGTGTGCGAAAAATAGGCCCCGGGCACAGCCGCGCCCAAAAATAACCGCCCAAAGGCCGGGGCGCCAAGTTCGTCCAGCGGAAAAAGGCCACAAAAACGGGTGGGCTAGAGCCTTGGGGGGTGGGGCTGGCCGACTTCGTCCGCCGGACTCGGAATGGCACGAGACTTTGCGAGCGGACTCCGTGTGCCAAAAATAGGCCCCGGGCACAGCCGCGCCCAAAAATAACCGCCCAACGGCCGGGACGCCAACTTCATCCAGCGGAAAAAGGCCACAAAAACGGGCGGGCTATAGCCTTGGGGGGTGGGGCTGGCCGACTTCGTCCGCCGGACTCGGAATGGCGCGAGACATTGCGAGCGGCCTCCGTGTGCCAAACATAGGCCCCGGGTGCAGCCGCGCCCGAAAATAACCATCCGAAAGCCGGGGCGCCAAGTTCGTCCAGCGGAAAAAGGCCACAAAAACGGGTGGGCTATAGCCTTGGGGGGTGGGGCTGGCCAACTTCGTCCGCCGGACTCGGAATGACGTGAGACTTTGCGAGCGGCCTCCATGTGCCAAAAATAGGCCTCGGACACAGCCGCGCCCAAAAATAACCGCCCGAAGGCCGGGGCGCCCAAAGGCCACAAAAACGGGTGGGCTATAGCCTTGGGGGGTGGGGATGGCCAACTTCGTCCGCCGGAATCGGAATGGCGCGAGACTTTGCGAGGCACCTCCGTGTACCAAAAATAGGGCGCGGGCACAGCCGCGCCCAAAAATACCCTCCCGAAGGCCGGGGTGCCAAGTTCGTCCAGCGGAAAAAGGCCACAAAAACGAGTGGGCTATAAGCCTTGGGTGGTGGGGCTGGCCGACTTCGTCCGCCAGACTCGGAATGGCGCGAGAATTTGTGAGGCGGCTCCGTGTACCAAAAATAGGCCACGGGCACAGCCGTACCCAAAAATACCCGCCCGAAGGCTGGGGCGCCAAGTTCGTCCAGCGGAAAAAGGCCACAAAAACGGGTGGGCTATAGGCTTGGGGGGTGGGGCTGGCCAACTTCGTCCGCCGGACTCGGAATGGCGCGAGACTTTGCGAGGCACCTCCGTGTGCCAAAAATAGGCCGCGCGCACAGCCACGCCCAAAAATAACCTCCCGAAGGCCGGGGCGCCAAGCTCGTCCAGCGGAAAAAGGCCACAAAAACGGGTGGGCTATGGCCTTGGGGGTTGGGGCTGGCCAACTTCGTCCGCCGGACTCGGAATGGCGCGAGACTTTACGAGGGGCCTCCGTGTGTCAAAAATAGGCTGCGGACACAGGCGCGCCCAAAAATAACCGCCCGAAGGCCGGGGCGCCAAGTTCGACCAGCTGAAAAAGGCCACAAAAACGGGTGGGCTATAGCCTTGGGGGGTGGGGCAGGCCAACTTAGTCCGCCGGACTCGGAATGGCGCGAGACTTTGCGAGCAGCCTCCGTGTGCCAAAAATAGTCCGTGGACACAGCCACTGTCCAAAAATAACCGCCCAAGGCCGGGGCGCCAAGTTCGTCCAGCGGAAAAAGGCCACAAAAACGGGTGGGCTATCACCTTGGCGGGTGGGGCTGGCCGACTTCGTCCGCCGGACTCGGAATGGCGTGAGACTTTGCGAGGGGCCTCCGTGTGCCAAAAATAGTCCGTGGGCACAGCCACTGCCCAAAAATAACCGCCCAAGGCCGGGGGGCCAAGTTCGTCCAGCGGAAAAATGGCCAAAACCCGGGTGGGCTATAGCCTTGGGGGGAGGGGCTGGCCAACTTCGTCCGCCGGACTCGGAATGGGGTGATACTTTGCGAGTGGCCTCCGCGTGCCAAAAATTGGCCGCGGGCACAGGCGCGCCCAAAAAATACCCTCCCGAAGGCCGGGGCGCCAAGTTCGTCCAGCGGAAAAAGGCCACAAAAACGGGTGGGCTATAACCTTGGGGGGTGGGGCTGGCCAACTTCGTCCGCCGGACTCGGAATGGCGCGCGACTTTGCGAGGCGCCTCCGTGTGCCAAAAATAGGCCGTGGGCACAGCCGCGTCCAAAAATACCCGACCGAAGGCCGCGGAGCCAAGTTCGTCCAGCGGAAAAAGGCCACAAAAACGGGTGGGCTATAGCCTTGGGGGGTGGGGCTGGCCAACTTCATCCGCCGGACTCGGAATGGCGCGAGACTTTGCGAGGCACCCCCGTGTGCCAAAAATAGGCCGCGTGGACAGCTGCGTGCAAAAATACCCACCCGAAGGCCGCGGCGCCAAGCTCGTCCAGCGGAAAAAGGCCACAAAAACGTGTGGGCTATAGCCTTGGGGGTGGGGCTGGCCAACTTCGTCCGCTGGACTCGGAATGGCGCGAGACTTTGCGAGGCGCCTCCGTGTGCCAAAAATAGGCCGCGGGCACAGCCGCGCCCAAAAATACCCACCCGAAGGCCGCGGCGCGAAGTTCGTCCAGCGGAAAAAGACCACAAAAACGGGTGGGCTATAGCCTTGGGGGGTGGGCCTGGCCCACTTCGTCCACCGGACACGGAATGGTGCGAGACTTTGCAAGGCGCCTACGTGTGCCAAAAATAGGCCGCGGGCACAGCCGCGCCCAAAAATACCCGACCGAAGGCCGCGGCGCCAAGTTCGTCCAGCGGAAAAATGTCACAAAAACGGGTGGGCTATAGCCTTGGGGGGTGGGGCTGGCCCACTTCATCCCCCAGACTCGGAATGGCGCGAAACTTTGCGAGGCGCCTCCGTGTGCCAAAAATAGGGCGCGTGGACAGCCGCGCCCAAAAATACCCACCCGAAGGCCGCGGCGCCAAGCTCGTCCAGCGGAAAAAGGCCACAAAAACGGGTGGGCTATAGCCTTGGGGGGTGGGGCTGGCCCACTTCGTCCGCCAGACTCGGAATGGCGCGAAACTTTGCAAGGCGCCTCCGTGTGCCCAAAAATAGGCCGCGGTCACAGCCGCACCCAAACATACCTGCCCGAAGGCCGCGGCGCCAAGTTCGTCCAGCGGAAAAAGGCCACAAAAACGGGTGGGCTATAGCCTTGGGGGGTGGGGCTGGCCGACTTCGTTCGCCGGACTCGGAATTGCGCTAGACTTTGCGAGGCGGCTCCGTCTGCCAAAAATAGGCCGCGGGCACAACGCGCCCAAATATACCCGCCCGAAGGCCGCGGCGCCAAGTTCGTCCAGCGGAAAAAGGCCACAAAAACGGGTGGGCTATAGCCTTGGGGGGTGGGGCGGGCCAATTTCGACCGCCGTACTCGGACTGGCGCGAGACTTTGCGAGGCGTCTCCGTGTGCCAAAAATAGCCCGCGGGCACAGCCGCGCCCAAAAATACCCGCCCGAAGGCCGCGGCGCCAAGTTCGTCCAGCGGAAAAAGGCCACAAAAACGGGTGGGCTATAGCCTTGGGGGGTGGGGCTGGCCGACTTCGTCCGCCGGACTCGGAATGGCGCTAGACTTTGCGAGGCGGCTCCGTCTGCCAAAAATAGGCCGCGGGCACAACGCGCCCAAAAATACCCGCCCGAAGGCCGCGGCGCCAAGTTCGTCCAGCGGAAAAAGGCCACAAAAACGGTGGGCTATAGCCTTGGGGGGTGGGGCTGGCCCATTTCGTCCTCCGGACTCGGAATGGGTCTAGACCTTGCGAGCGGCCTCCGCGGGCCAAAAATAGGCTGCGGGCACAGCCGCGTCCTAACATAACAGCCCGAAGGCCGGGGCGCCAAGTTCGTCCAGCGGAAAAATGGCCAAAAAACGGGTGGGCTATAGCCTTGGGGGGAGGGGCTGGCAAACTTCGTCCGCCGGACTCGAAATGTGGCGAGACTTTGCAAGCGGCCTCCGCGTGTCAAAAATAGTCCACGGACACAGCCGCGCCCAAAAATAACAAGCCCGAATGTCGACGCGCCCAAACCCCCCAGCCGCGCCTAAAAATACCCGAACGAAGGCCGCGGCCCCAAGTTCGTCCAGCGGAAAAAGGCCACAAAAACGGGTGGGCTATAGCCTTGGGGGGTGGGGCTGGCCAACTTCGTCCGCCGGACTCGGAATGGCGTGAGACTTTGCGAGGCGCCTCCGTGTGCCAAAATTAGGCCGCACGCACAGCCGCGCCCAAAAATACCCCCCCGAATGCCGCGGCGCCAAGTTCGTCCAGTGGAAAAAGGCCACAAATACGGGTGGGCTATAGCCTTGGGGGGTGGGGCTGGCCAACTTCGTCCGCCGGACTCGGAATTGCGCGAGACTTTATGAGGCGCCTCCATGTGTGAAAAATAGACCGCGGGCACAGCTGCGCCCAAAAATACCCGCCCGAAGGCCGCGGCGCCAAGTTCGTCCAGCGGAAAAAGGCCACAAAAACGGGTGGGCTATAGCCTTGGGGGGTGGGGCTGGCCGACTTCGTCCGCCGGACTCGGAATGGCGCTAGACTTTGCGAGGCGCCTCCGTCTCCCAAAAATAGGCCGCGGGCCCAACGCACCCAAAAATACCCGCCCGAAGGCGGCGGCGCCAAGTTCGTCCAGCGGAAAAAGGCCACAAAAACGGGTGGGCTATAGCCTTGGGGGGTGGGGCGTGCCAACTTCGTCCGCCGCACTCGGAATGGCGCGAGACTTTGCGAGGCGCCTCCATATGCCAAAAATAGCCCGCGGGCAAAGCCGCGCCCAAAAATACCCGCCCGAAGGCCGCGGCGCCAAGTTCGTCCAGCGGAAAAAGGCCACAAAAACGGGTGGGCTATAGCCTTGGGGGGTGGGGCTGGCCGACTTCGTCCGCCGGACTCGGAATGGCGCTAGACTTTGCGAGGCGCCTCCGTCTGCCAAAAATAGGCACGGGCACAGCGCACCCAAAAATACCCGCCAAGGCCGGGCGCCAAGTTCGCCAGCGGAAAAAGGCCACAAAAACGGGTGGGCTATAGCCTTGGGGGTGGGGCGTGCCAACTTGTCCGCCGCACTCGAATGGCGCGAGACTTTGCGAGGCGCTCCATATGCCAAAATAGCCCGCGGGCAAAGCCGCGCCTAAAAATAACCCGGCCAAGGTCGGCGCCAAGTTCGTCCAGCGGAAAAAGGCCACAAAAACGGGTGGGCTATAGCCTTGGGGGGTGGGGCGGGCCGACTTCGTCCGCCGGACTCGGAATGGCGCTAGACTTTGCGAGGCGGCTCCGTCTGCCAAAAATAGGCCGCGGGCACAACGCGCCCAAAAATACCCGCCCGAATGCCGCGGCGCCAAGTTCGTCCAGCGGAAAAAGGCCACAAAAACGGGTGGGCTATAGCCTTTGGGGGGTGGGGCTGGCCCACTTCGTCCGCCGGACTCGGAATGGGGCGACACTTTGCGAGCGGCCTCCGCGTGCCAAAACTAGGCCGCGGGTACAGCCGCGCCCAGAAATAACCGCCCGAAGGCCGGGGCGCCAAGTTCGTCCAGCGGAAAAATGGCCAAAAAACGGGTGGGCTATAGCCTTGGGGGGAGGGGCTGGCAAACTTCGTCCGCCGGATTCGAAATGTGGTGAGACTTTGCAAGCGGCCTCCGCGTGTCAAAAATAGTCCACGGACACAGCCGCGCCAAAATAACCGCCCGAATGTCGCCGGGCGCCAAACCCCCCAGCGGAAAAATGGCCAAAAACGGTGGGCTATAGCCTTGGGGGAGGGGCTGGCCAACTTCGTCCGCCGGACTCGAATGGGGCGAGACTTTGCGAGTGGCCTCCGTGGTGCCAAAATAGGGTCATGGGGCACAGCCGCGCCCAAAATAACCCCCGAAGGCCGGGCGTTCATCCAGCGAAAAATGGCACAAAAACGGTGTGGGCTATAGCCTTGGGGGTGGGGCTGGCCAACTTCGTCCGCCGGACTCGGAATGGGGCGAGACTTTGCGAGGCGACTCCGCGTGCTGCAAAATAGGCCGTGGGCACAGCCGCGCCTAAAAATAACCGCCCGAAGGCCGGGCGCCAAGTTCGGGCCCAGCGGAAAATGGCCAAAAACGGGTGGGCTATAGCCTTGGGGGAGGGGCTGGCCAACTTCGTCCGCCCGGACTCGGAATGGGACGAGACTTTGCGAACGGCCTCCGCGTGTCAAAATAGGCCTCGGGCACAGCCGCGCCAAAAATAACCGCCCGAAGGCCGGGCGCCAAGTTCGTCCCAGCGAAAAATGGCCAAAAACGGGTGGGCTATAGCCTTGGGGGAGGGGCTGGCCCACTTCGTCCGCCGGACTCGGAATGGGGCGAGACTTTCCGAGCGGCTCTTGCGTGCCAAAAATCGGCCGCGGGCACAGCCGCTCCCAAAAATAACCGCCCGAAGGCCGGGTCGCCAAGTTCGCCCAGCGGAAAAATGGCCAAAAAACGGGTGGGCTATAGCCTTGGGGGGAGGGGCTGGCCAACTTCGTCCGCCGGACTCGGAATGGGGCGAGACTTTGCGAGCGGCCTCCACGTGCCAAAATAGGCCGCGGCACAGCTGCACCCAAAATAACCACCCGAAGGCCGGGCGCCAAGTTCGTCCCACCGGAAAAATGGCCAAAAACGGGTGGGCTATAGCCTGGGGGTGGGGCTGGCCCACTTCGTCCGCCGACTCAGAATGGGCCGAGACTTTGCGAGCGGCCTCCTGCGTGATGAAAAATAGGCCACGGGGACAGCCGCGCCCAAAAATAACCACCCGAAGGCCGGGCGCCCAAACCCCCAGCGGAAAATGTCCAAAAACGGGTGGGCTATAACCTTGGGGGAGGGGCTGGCCAAGTTCGTCCGCCGGACTCGGAATGGGGCGAGACTTTACGAGGGGCCTCCGCGCGCTGCAAAAATAGGGTCGCGGGCAGAGCCGCAAGAAAAAATAACCGCCCGAAGGCCGGGGCGCCAAGTTCGTCCAGCCGAAAAATGGCCAAAAAACGGGTGGGCTATAGCCTTGGGGGGAGGGGCTGGCCAACTTCGTCCGCCGGACTCGGAATGGGGCGAGACTTTGCGAGCGGCCTCCGTGTGCCAAAAATAGGCCGCGGGCACAGCCGCGCCCAAAAATAACTGCCCGAAGGCTGGGGCGCCCATAACCCCCAGCGGAAAAATGGCCAAAAACGGGGTGGGCTATCGCCTTGGGGGAGGGGCTGGCCAACTTCGTCCGCCGGACTCGGAATGGCGCGAGACTTTGCGAGCGGCCTCCGCATGTCAAAATAGGCCATGGGCACAGCCGAACCAAAAATAACAGCGCCCAAGGCCGGGCGCCAAGTTCGCCCAGCGGAAAATGGCCAAAAACGGGTGGGCTATAGCCTTGGGGGGAGGCGCTGGCCGACATCGTCCCCCGGACTCGGAATGGCGCGAGACTTTGACAGGCGCCTCGGTGTGCCAAAAATAGGCCGCGGGCACAGCCGCGCCCAAAAATAACCGCCCGAAAGCCGGGCGCCAAGTTCGCCCAGCGGAAAATGGCCAAAAACGGGTGGGCTATAGCCTTGGGGGAGGGGCTGGCCCACTTCGTCCGCCTGGACTCGGAATGGGACGAGACTTGGCGAGGCCTCCGTGTGCCAAAAATAGGCCGGGGCACAGCCGCGCCTAAAAATAACCGCCCGAAGGCCGGGCGCCAAGTTCGCCCAGCGGAAAAAGGGACAAAAACGGGTGGGCTATAGCCTTGGGGGAGGGGCTGGCAACTTCGTCCGCCTCGGACTCGGAATGGGGCGAGACTTTGCGAGCGGCCTCCGCGTGCCAAAAAATAGGCCGGGGCACAGCCGCGCCTAAAATAACAGCCCGTACGCCAGGGGGCGCCAAGTTCGTCCAGTGGAAAAAGGCCACAAAAACGGGTGGGCTATAGCCTTGGGGGGTGGGGATGGCCAAGTTCGTCCGCCGGACTCGGAATGGGGCGAGACTTTGCGAGCGGCCTCCGTGTGCCAAAAATAGGCCGCGGGCACAGCCGCGCCCAAAAATAACCACCCGAAGGCCGGGGCGCCAAGTTCGTCCAGCGGAAAAATATCCAAAAAACGGGTGGGCTATAGCCTTGGGGGGAGGGGCTGGCCAACTTCGTCCGCCGGACTCGGAATGGGGCGAGACTTTGCGAGCAGCCTCCGCGTGCCAAAAAAAACCGCCCGAAGGCCGGCGCGCCAAGTTCGTCCAGCGGAAAAATGGCCAAAAAACGGGTGGACTATAGCCATGGGGGGAGGGGCTGGCCAACTTCGTCCGCCGGACTCGGAATGGGGTGAGACTTTGCGAGCGGCCTCCGCGTGCCCAAAATAGGCCGCGGGCATAGCCGCGCCTAAAAATAATCACCCCGAAGGCCGGGCGCCAAGTTCGTCCCAGCTGGAAAAAGGGCCAAAAACGGGTGGGCTATAGCCTTGGGGGAGGGGCTGCCCACTTCGTCCGCTGGACTCGGAATGGGACGAGACTTGGCGCGGCGCCTCCGTGCCAAAAAAAGGCCGCGGGCACAGCCGCGCCCAAAAATAACCCCCGAAGGCCGGGCGCCAAGTTCGCCCAGCGGAAAGATGGCACAAAAACGGGTGGGCTATAGCCTTGGGGGTGGGGCTGGCCAACTCGTCCGCCTGGACTCGGAATGGCGCGAGACTTTGCGAGGCGCCTCCGTGTGCCAAAAAAATAGGTCGGCGGCACAGCCGCGCCCAAAAATAACCGCCCCAAGGCCGGGCGCCAAGTTCGGTCCAGCGGAAAGAGGCCACAAAACGGTGGGCTATAGCCTTGGGGGTGGGGCTGGCCAACTTCGTCCGCTCGGACTCGGAATGGCGCGAGACTTTGCGAGGCGCTCCCGCATGTTAAAATAGGCCGCGGGCACAGCCGCGCCTAAAATACCCGCCTCGAAGGCCGGGCGCCAAGTTCGGCCCAGCGGAAAGGCCCACAAAACGGGTGGGCTATAGCCTGGGGCGTGGGGCTGGCCAACTTCGTCCGCCGGACTCGGAATGGCGCGAGACTTTGCGAGGCGCCTCCGTGTGCTGCAAAATAGGCCGCGGGCACAGCCGCGCCTAAAAATACCCGCCCAAGGCCGGGCGCCAAGTTCGCCCAGCGGAAAAAGGCCACAAAAACGGGTGGGCTATAGCCTTGGGGGTGGGGCTGGCCAACTTCTGTCCGCTGGACTCGGAATGGCGCCAGACTTTGCGAGGCGCCTCCGTGTGCCAAAATAGGCCGCGGCACAGCCGCGCCTAAAAATACCCGGCTCAAGGCCGGGCGCCAAGTTCGGCCCAGCGGAAAGAGGCCACAAAACGGGTGGGCTATAGCCTTGGGGGTGGGGCTGGCCAACTTCGTCTCCGCCGACTCGGAATGGCGCGAGACTTTGCGAGGCGCCTCCAGTGCCAAAATAGGCCGCGGGCACAGCCGCGCCCAAAAATACCCGCCCGAAGGCCGGGCGCCAAGTTCGCCCAGCGGAAAAGGCCACAAAAACGGGTGGGCTATAGCCTTGGGGCGGGCTGGCCAACTTCGTCCGCCGGACTTGAAATGGGGCGAGACTTTGCGAGGCGCCTCCGTGTGCCAAAAATAGGGCCGCTGCACAGCCGCGCCAAAAATACCCGCCCGAAGGCCGGGCGCCAAGTTCGGCCCAGCGGAAAGAGGCCACAAAACGGGTGGGCTATAGCCTTGGGGGTGGGGCTGCCCAACTTCGTCCGCTGGACTCGGAATGGCGCCAGACTTTGCGAGGCGCTCCGTGTGCCAAAATAGGCCGCGGGGCACAGCCGCGCCAAAAATACCCGCCCCGAAGGCCGGGCGCCAAGTTCGGCCCAGCGGAAAGAGGCCACAAAACGGGTGGGCTATAGCCTTGGGGGTGGGGCTGGCCAACTTCGGCCCGCTGGACTCGGAATGGCGCCAGACTTTGCGAGGCGCCTCCGTGTGCTGTGCCAGGTCCGCGGGGCACAGCCGCGCCTAAAAATACCAGCCCAAGGCCGGGCGCCAAGTTCTGCCCAGCGGAAAGAGGCCACAAAACGGGTGGGCTATAGCCTTGGGGCGTGGGGCTGGCCAACTTCGTCCGCCGGACTCGGAATGGCGCCAGACTTTACGAGGCGCTCCGTGTGCCCATTTTAAATCTCAGCTGGAAATAGGCCATAGCGGGCACAGCCGCGCTAAAATACCCGCCCGAAGGCCGGGCGCCAAGTTCGCCCAGCGGAAAGAGGCCACAAAACGGGTGGGCTATAGCCTTGGGGGGGGGGCTGGCCAACTTCGTCCGCTGACTCGGAATGGCGCGAGACTTTGCGAGGCGCTCCGTGTGCCAAAATAGGTCATGGGCACAGCCGCGCCCAAAAATACCCGCCCGAAGGCCGGGCGCCAAGTTCGCTCCAGCGGAAAGAGGCCACAAAACGGGTGGGCTATAGCCTTGGGGGTGGGGCTGGCCAACTTCTCGGTCCGCCGGACTCGGAATGGCGCGAGACTTTGCGAGGCGCCTCCGTGTGCCAAAAATAGGGCCGCGGCACAGCCGCGCCCAAAAATACCCGCCCGAAGGCCGGGCGCCAAGTTCGCCCAGCTGAAAGAGGCCACAAAACGGGTGGGGCTATAGCCTTGGGGGTGGGGCTGGCCAACTCTCGTCCGCTCGGACTCGGAATGGCGCGAGACTTTGCGAGGCGCTCCGTGTGCCAAAATAGGCCGCGGCACAGCCGCGCCTTAAAAATACCTCCGCCCGAAGGCCGGGCGCCAAGTTCGGCCCAGCGGAAAGAGGCCACAAAACGGGTGGGCTATAGCCTTGGGGGTGGGGCTGGCCAACTTCGTCCGCCGGACTCGGAATGGCGCGAGACTTTGCGAGGCGCTCCGTGTGCCAAAATAGGCCAAGGGCACAGCCGCGCCAAAATACTCCGCCCAAGGCCGTGGCCAACTGGCCCCGCCTCGGACTCGGAATGGCGCTGAGACTTTGCGAGGCGCCTCCGTGTGCCAAAATAGGCCGCGGGCACAGCCGCGCCCAAAAATACCCGCCCGAAGGCCGGGCGCCAAGTTCGCCCAGCGGAAAGAGGCCACAAAAACGGGTGGGCTATAGCCTTGGGGGTGGGGCTGGCTAACTCGTGGCCCGCCGGACTCGGAATGGCGCCAGACTTTGCGAGGCGCCTCCGTGTGCCAAAATAGGCTGCGGGCACAGCCGCGCCCAAAAATACCCGCCCGAAGGCCGGGCGCCAAGTTCGTCCAGCGGAAAGAGGCCACAAAACGGTGGGCTATAGCCTTGGGGGTGGGCTGGCCAACTTCGTCTCGCTGGACTCGGAATGGCGCCTAGACTTTGCGAGGCGCTCCGTGTGCCAAAATAGGCCGCGGGCACAGCCGCGCCTAAAATATACCCGCCCCAAGGCCGGGCGCCAAGTTCGCCCAGCGGAAAGAGGCCACAAAACGGGTGGGCTATAGCCTTGGGGGTGGGGCTGGCCAACTTCGTCCGCCGGACTCGGAATGGCGCCAGACTTTGCGAGGCGCCTCCGTGGTGCTGTAGGGCCAGGCCGCGGGCACAGCCGCGCCCAAAATACCCGCCCGAAGGCCGGGCGCCAAGTTCGTCCAGCGGAAAGAGGCCACAAAACGTGGTGGGCTATAGCCTTGGGGTGGGCTGGCTAACTTCTGTCCGCCGGACTCGGAATGGCGCCAGACTTTGCGAGGCGCCCCGTGCCAAAAATAGGCCGCGGGCACAGCCGCGCCAAAAATACCCGCCCGAAGGCCGGGCGCCAAGTTCGTCTCAGCGGAAAGAGGCCACAAAAACGGTGGGCTATAGCCTTGGGGGTGGGGCTGGCCAACTTCTGTCTCGCCGGACTCGGAATGGCGCCAGACTTTGCGAGGCGCTCCGTGTGCCAAAATAGGCCGCGGGCACAGCCGCTGCCCAAAAATACTCCGCCCGAAGGCCGGGCGCCAAGTCTGCCCAGCGGAAAGAGGCTACAAAACGGGTGGGCTATAGCCTTGGGGGCGTGGGGCTGGCCAACTTCGCCCGCCGGACTCGGAATGGCGCGAGACTTTGCGAGGCGCCTCCGTGTGCCAAAATAGGTCACAGGCACAGCCGCGCCCAAAAATACCCGCCCTTCAAGGCCGGGCGCCAAGTCCTGCCCAGCGGAAAGAGGCCACAAAACGGGTGGGCTATAGCCTTGGGGCGTGGGGCTGGCAACTTCGTCCGCCGACTCGGAATGGCGCCAGACTTTGCGAGGCGCCTGCGTGTGCTAAAATAGGCCGCGGGCACAGCCGCGCCAAAAATACCCGCCCCCGAAGGCCGGGCGCCAAGTTCGGCTCCAGCGGAAAGAGGCTACAAAAACGGGTGGGCTATAGCCTTGGGGGTGGGCTGGCCAACTTCGTCCGCCGGACTCGGAATGGCGCTGAGACTTTGCGAGGCGCCTCCGTGTGCCAAAAATAGGCCGCGTGGCACAGCCGCGCCCAAAAATACCCGCCCGAAGGCCGGGCGCCAAGTTCGCTCCAGCGGGAAAGAGGCCACAAAAACGGGTGGGCTATAGCCTTGGGGCGTGGGGCTGGCCAACCTCTGGCCCGCCGGACTCGGAATGGCGCCAGACTTTGCGAGGCGCCTCCGTGTGCCAAAAATAGGCTGCGGGCACAGCCGCGCTTAAAAATACCCGCCCCGAAGGCCGGGCGCCAAGTTCGTCCAGCGGAAAGAGGCCACAAAAACGGGTGGGCTATGGCATTGGGGGGTGGGGCTGGCTAACTTCGTCCGCCAGACTCGGGAATGGCGCTCAGACTTTGCGAGGCACCTCCGTGTGCCAAAATAGGCCGCGGGCACAGCCGCGCCCAAAAATACCCGCCCGAAGGCCGGGCGCCAAGTTCGTCCCAGCGGAAAGAGGCCACAAAACGGGTGGGCTATAGCCTTGGGGTGGGGCTGGCCAACTGCGTCCGCTGGACTCGGAATGGCGCGAGACTTTGCGAGGCGCTCCAGTGTGCCAAAAATAGGCCATGCGGGCACAGCCGCTACTAAAAATACCCGCCCCTGAAGGCCGGGCGCCAAGTTCATTCAGCGGAAAGAGGCCACAAAAACGGGTGGGCTATAGCCTTGGGGCGTGGGGGCTGGCCAACTTCGTCCGCCGGACTCGGAATGGCGCCAGACTTTGCGAGGCGCTCATCCGTGTGCCAAACAATAGGCCGCGGGCACAGCCGCACCTTCAAAAATACCCGCCCGGCGGCCGGGCGCCAAGTCTGGCTCCAGCGGAAAGAGGCCACAAAAACGGGTGGGCTATAGCCTTGGGGGTGGGGCTGGCTAACTCGTGCGCAGGACTCGGAATGGCGCCAGACTTTGCGAGGCGCCTCCGTGTGCTGGGAATAGGCCACGGGCACAGCCGCGCCTAAAATACCCGCCTGAAGGCCGGGCGCCAAGTTCGCCCAGCGAAAGAGGCCACAAAACGGGTGGGCTATAGCCTTGGGGGTGGGGCTGGCCAACTTCGTCCGCTGGACTCGGAATGGCGCGAGACTTTGCGAGGCGCCTCCGTGTGCCAAAATAGGCCGCGGGCACAGCCGCGCCTAAAAATACCCGCCCAAGGCCGGGGCGCCAAGTTCGGCCCAGCGAAAAAGAGGCCACAAAACGGGGGTGGGCTATAGCCTTGGGGGTGGGGCTGGCCAACTCTGTCCGCCGGACTCCGGAATGGCGCGAGACTTTGCGAGGCGCCTCCGTGTGCTGAAAATAGGCCGCGGGCACAGCCGCGCCAAAAATACCCGCCCCGAAGGCCGGGCGCCCAAGTCTCGGCCCAGCGGAAAGAGGCCACAAAACTGGTGGGCTATAGCCTTGGGGCGTGGGGCTGGCCAACTGGTCCTCGCTGGACTGGAATGGCGCGAGACTTTGCGAGGCGCTCCGTGCTGTGGCTGGGCAGGCCTGCTGGCACAGCCGCGCTAAAATACTCCGCCCAAGGCCGGGCGCTGTTCGGCCCAGCGGAAAGAGGCCACAAAACGGGTGGGCTATAGCCTTGGGGCGTGGGGCTGGCCAACCCCGTCTCCGCCGACTCGGAATGGCGCCAGACTTTGCGCAGGCGCCTCCGTGTGAAAAAATAGGCCGCGGCACAGCCGCGCCCAAAAATACCCGCCAAGGCCGGGCGCCAAGTTGGCCCAGCGGAAAGAGAGGCTACAAAAACGGGTGGGCAATAGCCTTGGGGCGTGGGGCTGGCCAACTTCGTCCGCCGGACTCGGAATGGCGCCAGACTTTGCGAGGCGCTCCGTGGTGCTGGAATAGGCTGCGGGCACAGCCGCACTAAAAATACCCCGCCCAAGGCCGGGCGCCAAGTTCGGCCCAGCGGAAAGAGGCCACAAAACGGGTGGGCTATAGCCTGGGGGTGGGTCTGGCCCACTCCACGATCGTCCGCTCGGACTCCCGAATGGCGCACAGACTTTGCGAGGCGCGTCTGGGTGCAGCGGGAAGAGGCCAGTTGCTGGCCAAACAGCCGCGGCCAAAAATACCTCACGCCGAGACTTGCGAAGGCCGGGCGCCAAGTTCAGAATGGCCCAGCGAAAGGGGCCACAAAACGGGTGGGCTATAGCCTTTGGGGAGGCCACAAAAACGGGGCTGGCCAACTGGGGCCGGGCTTGGACTCCTGGAATGGCGCCAGACTTTGCGAGGCGCCTCCGTGTGCCAAAATAGGCCGCGGGCACAGCCGCGCCTGCAAAATACCCGCCCCAAGGCCGGGCGCCAAGTTCGGCTCCAGCGGAAAGAGGCCACAAAACGTGGTGGCTATAGCCTGGGGGTGGGGCTGGCCAACTTCTGTCCGCCGGACTCGGAATGGCGCGCCAGACTCTTGCGAGGCGCCTCCGTGTGCCAAAAATAGGGTCGCGGGCACAGCCGCGCCTAAAAATACTCCGCCCGAAGGCCGGGCGCCAAGTTCGCCCAGCGGAAAGAGGCCACAAAACGGGTGGGCTATAGCCTGGGGGGGCTGGCACATTGGTCCACGGACTCCGAATGGCGCCAGACCTCGTCCGCCGGACATAGCCAGGCACAGGGCTCGCGCTGAAAATACCCGCCAAGGCCGGGCTTTCGCCCAGCGGAGAGGCTGCCACAAAACGGTGGGCTAGCAGCCTTGGGGGTAAATGCAATCTCGCCTGGCGCCAGACTTTGCGAGGCGCTTGTGCCAAAATAGGCCGCGGGCACAGCTCGGGCGCGCCTTACGCGAGACAAAAGAACACCGAGAGGAGCCGCCCACTGGCCCGAAGGCCGGGCGCCAAGTTCGCCCAGCGGAAAGAGGCCACAAAAACGGGTGGGCTATAGGCCTTGGGGGTGGGGGCTGGCTAACTTCGTCCATTGGACTCGGAATGGCACAGACTTTGCGAGGCGCCCTGTGCTGGGGACAGGCGCGGGCACAGCCGCGCCTGTAAATACCCGGGCCTCAAGGCCGGGCGCCAAGTTCGCCCAGCGGAAAGAGGCCACAAAAACGGGGTGGGCTATAGCCTTGGGGGTGGGGCTGGCCAACTCTGTCTCGCTGACTCGGAATGGCGCCAGACTTTGCGAGGCGCCTCCGTGCTGGGAAAATAGGCTGGGACACAGCCGCGCCAAAAATACCCGCCTCGAAGGCCGGGCGCCAAGTTCGGGCCCAGCCGGAAAGAGGCCACAAAACGCGGTGGGCTATAGCCTTGGGGCGTGGGGTTGGCCAACTTCTGTCCGCTGGACTCGGAATGGCGCGAGACTTTGCGAGGCGCCTCCGTGTGTGGAAAGCTGAGGTCAAGGCACAGGTCGCAAGGCTCAAAAATACCCGCCCGAAGGCCGGGCGCCAAGTTCGGTCCAGCGTGAAAGAGGCCACAAAACGGGTGGGGCTATAGCCTGGGGTGTGGGCTGGCCACCTTCGTCGCCGGGACTCGGGAATGGCGCCTGAGACTTGCGAGGCGCTTCCAGTGCCAAAATAGGCCAGCTGGCACAGCCGCTACCCAAAAATACCCGCTCAAGGCCGGGGGCGCCAAGTTCGCCCAAAATGGAAAGAGGCCACAAAACGGGCAGGGCTATAGCCTTGGGGGGGGGCTGGCCAACTTCGGGCCCGCCGGACTCGGAATGGCGCCAGACTTTACCGAGGCGCCTGGTGCCAAAATAGCCCGCGGGCACAGCCGCGCCAGGGAAAATACCCGCCCCAAGGCCGGGCTACCAAGTCTCGGCCTTAGCTGAAAGAGGCCACAAAACGGGTGGGCTATAGCCTTGGGGCGGGGGCTGGCTAACTTCGTCCGCCGGACTCGGAATGGCGCCCAGACTTTGCGAGGCGCCTGTGCCAAAAAATAGGCTGCGGGCACAGCCGCGTCCAAAAATACCCGCCCCGAAGGCCGGGCGCCAAGTTCGCCCAGCGAAAGAGGCCACAAAAACGGGTGGGCTATAGCCTTGGGGCGTGGGCTGGCCAACTTTACGTCCCGTGCCTGTAAATGGCTTGAATGCTCTAAAAATACCCGCGCCGGGCGCCAAGTTCAGACTTAGCGCGAGGTGGGCGCTCCTGTGGGTGGGCCAAGCTGTTAGCCAGGCTCGGAAGGGCACAGCCGCAGCCTAAAATACCCGGCCGAAGGCCGGGGCGCCAAGTTCGGCCCAGCGGCCTTAAGAGGCCACAAAAATGCAGTGGGCTAAGCAGTAGCCTTGGGGCGTGGGGCTGGCCAACCCGGTCCGCGGACCTCGGAATGGCGCGAGACTTTGCGAGGCGCCCGTGTGCTAAAATAGGCCGCGGCACAGCCGCGCCCAAAAATACCCGCCCGAAGGCTCAGGCGCCAAGTTCGGGTCCCAGCTGGAAAGAGGCCACAAAAACGGTGGGCTATAGCCTTGGGGGTGGGGCTGGCCAACTCGTCGCTGACTCGAGCGCTCCAGGAATGGCGCCAGACTCATGCAGGCGCTCCTTCAAGGCCAAGCTGGAATAGGCCACAAAACGCGGCACAGCCTTAGCGCCAAAATACCTCGGGCCAAGGCTCGGGCGCCAAGTCTGGCTCCAGCAGGAAAAGAGGCTACAAAAACGGGTGGGCTAAGTTCGGCCCAGCCGCCTTGGGGGGTGGGCTATACTGGGGGCTAACTCTTCTGTCACTGGACTCGGAATGGCGCCTAGACTTTACGAGAAGCCCCGTGGTGCTGCAAAATAGGCCACTTTGGCACAGCCACGCCTAAAATAATCACCAAGGCTGGGCACCAAGTTCGTCCAGAAGCGGAAAGAGGCCACAAAAACGGGTGGGCTAGCAGCCTTGGGGGTGGGGCTGGCCAACTTCGGGCCCGCCGGACTCGAATGGCGCTGTGACTTTGCGAGGCGCTCCGTGTGCCACAGGCCAGGCTGCGCGGGCACAGCCACGCCCAAAAATACCTCGCCCCTGGGCCGGGCGCCTAAGTTCGTCCAGCGAAAAGAGGCCACAAAACGGTGGGCTATAGCCTTGGGGCTGGGCTGGCTAACTTCGTCCGCCATGGACTCGAATGGCGCGAGACTTTGCGAGGCGCCTCCGTGTGCTGTGGCCAGGCCGGCGGGGCAGCCGCGCCTGTAACACCCGCCGAAGGCCGGGCGCCAAGTTCGTCCCAGCGGAAAGAGGCCACAAAACGGTGTGGGCTATAGCCTCGGGGTGGTGGGGCTGGCTCTGAATGGTTGAGATCCTATGAGGCGCCCAAAGGCACTAGCGGAATGGCGCCAGAAAAACAAGTCTGCCCAATGGAAAGAGCGCTAAAATCTGTGTGCCAAAATAATAACTTCTGAATCCATGGGAGGCACCAGCCGGGTGTTTAAAAATACCCGGCTCGAAGGCCGGGACGCCAAGTTCGTCCAATGGAAAGAGGCCACAAAACGGGTGGGCTATAGCCTTGGGGCGTGGTGCTGGCCAACTTGGTCCTCCTGACTCCGAATGGCGCCAGACTTGGCGTAGGAACATCCGTGTGCTGTGGCCAGGCCGCGGGCACAGCCACGCCCAAAATACCCGCCCAAGGCCGGGCGCCAAGTCTGGCCCAGCGGAAAGAGGCCACAAAAACGGGTGGGCTATAGCCTTGGGGCGTGGGGCTTGCGAGGCGCCCGTGTGCTGGGGGAATAGGACTCAGCGCCCATGGCGCCAGACTTTGCGCCAGGCGCCTGCAGCCAAAATAGGTTGGCTAGCGCGGGCAATGCACTTCGTCCGCCTGGAAACGACAGGTGAGACCCACAGCCCCTCCAAGGCCGGGCGCCAAGTTCGCTCCACGGAAAGAGGCTCACAAAAACGGGCGATGGCTATAGCCTTTGGGGGTGGGGGCTGGCCATAGCTTGTCTGTGGCTACGGACTGAATGGCGCGAGACTTTGCGAGGCGCCTCCGTAGCAAAATAGGCTGCGGGCACAGCTGCAATAAAAAATACCTCTACCCAAGGTCGGAGCGCCCAAGTCTGGTCCAGCGGAAAGAGGCCACAAACGGGTGGGCTTATAGCCTTGGGGCGTAACACTTTCGAACTTCGTCCGCCTCGGACTCGGAATGGCGCGAGACTTTGCGAGGCGCGCTCCGTGTGCTGTAAATAGGCCATGGGCACAGCCGCGCCCAAAAACACTATCACCAAGGCCGGGGGCGCCAAGTTCTTCGTCCAAAGAGGTCAGAAGCCAAAACGGGCGGCTATAGCCTTGGGGTGGGGCTGACTATCTCGTCCACTGGGACTGAATGGCTTTGCGGTGAGACTTTGCGAGGCGCCTCCGTGTGAAATGTCTAAAGGGAAAGGCCGCGGCACAGCCGCGCCCAAAAATACCCGCCCTGCAGAAGGCCGGGCCAGTATTAGCGCAGCCACACCAAAGTTCGCCCCAGGCTGAAAGAGGCCACAAAAACGGGTGGGCTATAGCCTCAAAGGCTGGCTTGCATAACTTCGTCTGCTCGGACTCGGAATGGCGCCAGACTTTGCGGCAGGTATGCCCGTGCTGGTGGCCAGGCCGCGGGCACAGCCACACCCAAAAATACCCGCCCAAGGCCGGGCGCCAAGTTCGGCCCAGCGGGAGCAGGCCACAAAAACGGGTGGGGCTATAGCCTGGGGGCGTGGGGCTGGCTAACCCTGTCCGCCTCGGACTCCTGGAATGGCGCCAGACTTTGCAAGGCGCCCGTGTGGCTGTGGCCAGGCTGCGGCACAGCCGCGCCCAAAAATACCCGCCCGAAGGCCGGGCGCCAAGTCTGGGCCCAGCGGAAAGAGGCCACAAAAACGTGTGCTATAGCCTTGGGGGCGGGCTGGCCAACTTCGTCTCGCTCGACTCGGAATGGCGCCAGACTTTGCGAGGCGCAGCCGTGTGCTGTGTGGCTAGGCTGGCACAGCCGCGCCTTAAAATACCCGCCCCAAGGCGCTGGAAGCCCACCACTGAAAGAGTTCGGTAATATACTGCGGAAAGAGGCCACAAAACGTGGTGGCGCTAGACTTTGCGTAGGCCTCCCAGGGCGTGGCAGCCGGGCAACTTCCTAAAAATCCCGCTGACTCGCGTGGAATGGCGCGCAGACTTTCTGCGAGGCGCCTCCTGAATGCATCACAGGCGCTAAAGGTGAAGAAAAGGGGCACAGCCACAGCCTGGGTAAATACTCCGGGCCCAAGGCCGGGTGGCGCTGTCCTGGGTCAATGGAAAGAGGCCACAAAACGGGTGGCTATAGCCTGGGCGTGGGCTGGCCAACTTTCGTCCGCCGGACTCGGGAATGGCGCGAGACTTTGCAGGCACCTCCATAAAAAAGTGCGCAGTCATGCACAAACATGCTTAGGGAAGAAGGCGGGCCACAGCCCTGTGGCACAGCTAAAAACGGGTACTTATAGCTCGCCAACTGTCAAGGGACTCGAATGGCGCCAAGTTTGCGTCGCCCAAAGGAAAGAGGCCACAAAAACGGGTGGCTATAGCCGCTGGGGCCGTGGGCCAAGTTCGTCTGGCTACATCTCGCCCGCTTGACCTCGGAATGGCTGGCCAGACTTGGCGACCTTGAGCGCCCCTGCAGCTGTAAAAATAGGCCGCGGGCACAGCCGCGCCTAAAAATACCCTCGGGCCGTGGGCCGGGCGCCAAGTTCGCTCCAGCTGAAAGAGGCCACAAAACGGGTGTGGCTATAGCCTGGGGTGGGGCTGGCCAACTTCGTCCGCTCGGACTCGGAATGGCGCCAGACTTTGCGAGGCGCCCGTGTGCCAAGCCATGCCGCGGCACAGTCACTTAAAAATAACACCTTACTCAAGGCCGGGCGCCAAGTTCGTCCAGATGCAAAGAGGCCACAAAACGTGGTGGCTATAGCCTGGGGCGTGGGCTGACCAATTGGCCGCCGGATCTCGGAATGGCGCGAGACTTCATGAGGCGCTCCGTGTGCCAAAAATAGGCCGCGGGCACAGCTGCGCCTGCAAAAATACCCGCCCAAGGCCGGGCGCCAAGTTCTGGCCCAGCGGGAAAGAGGCCACAAAACGGGTGGCTATAGCCTTGGGGGTGGGGCTGGCCAAACTCCGTCCGCTCGGACTTGAATGGCGCGAGACTTTGCGTAGCGCCCGTGTGCTGGGAAACAGGTCATGGGCACAGCCATCGCCCAAAGGTTCTGGCTTCTAAAGGCCGGGTGCCAAGTTCACCCAGCTTAAAGAGGCCAATAAAACGGGTGGGCTTAGAGCCTCTTGGGCGTAAGGCTGCTAATCTCGCCCGCCGGACTCGGAATGGCACTCAGGACTTTATGAGGCGCTCTCCGTGGTGCCAAAAATAGGGCCGGGCACAGCTGCGCTCTAAAATACCTCCCCTGCTGGCCGGGCGCCAAGTTCGGCTCCATGGGTGAGAGGCCACGAAAACGGGTGGGCTATAGCCTCAAAGGTGGGGCTGGCCAATCTCGTCTCGCTGACTCGGAATGGCGACAGACTCAGCGCGCCTCTCGCAAAGTTGTGTAATAGGCCGCGGGCACAGCCGCGCTTAAAAATACCCGCCCCGGCTGGCCGGGCGCCAAGTTCGGGCCCCATGGAAAGAGGCCACAAAAACGGGTGGGCTGGTAGCCTTGGGGGTGGGGCTGGCCAACTCGTCACAGACTCGGAATGGCGCCAGACTTGCGAGGCGCCTCCGTGTGCTAAAATAGGCCACACGCGCACAGCGCGCCTAAAAATAATACTCCGCCCGAAGGCCGGGCGCCAAGTTCGTCAGCGGAAAGAGGCCACAAAAACGGGTGGCTATAAGCCTTGGGGGTGGGGTTGACCAACTGTCCGGGTCGGACTCGGAATGGCGCCAGACTTTGCGAGGCGCCTCCGCGTGCCAACAATAGGCCGCGGGCACAGCCGCGCCCAAAAATACCCGCCCGAAGGCCGGGGCGCCAAGTTCGACCAGCGGAAAGAGGACACAACAACGGGTGGGCTATAGCCTTGGGGCGTGGGGCTGGCCAACTTCGTCCGCCGGACTCGGAGTGGCGGCAGACTTTGCGTGTCGCCTCCGTGTGCCAAAATAGGGCGCGGGCACAGCCGCGCCCGAAAATACCCGCCCGAAGGCCGGGGCGCCAAGTTCGCCCAGCGGAAAGAGGCCACAAAAACGGGTAGGCTATAGCCTTGGCGCGTGGGGCTGGCCAAGTTCGTCCGCCGGACTCGGAATGGCGCCAGACTCTGCGAGGCGTCCCCGTGTGCCAAAAATAGGCCGCGGGCACAGCCGCGGCCAAAAATACCCGCCCGAAGGCGGGGGCGCCACTTCGGCCCCGCGGAACCCGGCCACAAAACGGGTGGGCTATAGCCTTGGGGCGTGGGGCTGGCCAACTTCGTCAGCCGGACTCGGAATGGCGCCAGACTTTGCGAGGCGCAACCGTGTGCCAAAAATAGGCCGCGGGCACAGCCGCGCCCAAAAATACCCGCCCGAAGGCCGGGGCGCCAAGTTCGCCCAGCGGAAAGAGGCCACAAAAACGGGTGGGCTATAGCCTTGGGGCGTGGGGCTGGCCAACTTCGTCCGCCGGACTCGGAATGGCGCCAGACTTTGCGAGGCGCCTCCGTGTGCCAAAAATAGGCCGCGGGCACAGCCGCGCCCAAAATACCCCCCCCAAGGCCCGGGCGCCAAGGTAGTCCACCGGAAAGAGGCCACAAACGGGTGGGCTATCGCGTTGGGGGGTGGGGCTGGCCAACTTCGGCCGCCGGACTCGTAATGGCGCCAGACTTTGCTAGGGGCCTCGGTGTGCCAAAATAGGCCGCGGGCACAGCCGCGTCCAAAAATACCCGCCCGAAGGCCGGGCGCCAAGTCTGGCCCAGCGGAAAG